>OMLB01012003.1:38998-75874 GCA_900302555.1 Myripristis jacobus | reverse complement strand
TTTTGATCATATATATATATATATATATATATATATAGTGTGTGCACAAAGGCCCCTTCTCCTGAATGAAGCCTTAAGTTGCTCTCATGCTGTTTTGTTTTTGATAATCTGATTACCAGCAAATGCAATGTGAGAAAGATGTCTCTAAAAAGTTATTATACAAAACAATGAAACTGAGGTAAACAAGCATACAACAACTAATGACAAAACCACAGAGCTGAGTAATAACTTTGTCTTTCACATCATCAAGCTGAGTTGATTGACTGTTTTTTAAGTCCTCACCAATCCAAACAGGTACACAGTCAATGGCTTGCTTCACATTTTTACAGAGCAAATATAGCAATCTCAATCACAATATAACAACAATGCAGAAACACAATAAACACTGTCATGAGAATAACCAAGTACAGCACACTTGGCAACAAATTAATCTAGACACATGGAAAGAAGGTGACAACTATTGAGAGCCTGCCAAAGCCATTGTTTCCATGTGGGCTGGCTGTCAGGGGAAGGCCACGCTGGAGTTCCTGTCCTCTCATATGCTCTGATGGTGACATGTTCTCATTTCCTCCGGCAGATCAGGGCCTTATTGTGCTTGGCAGTATACGACTGCCGTGGCCTGAAGGGAAACTCATACACTATACCCAAAGACAGACTGGGGACATCAGAGAGGAAACATTCCCAGGATCAGTTTACCCCCGCGGAAATATTACCATAGTTGTGGTTGTTAACAGAGCAATGTGAGCACCAGTAAGAGTTCTAGCAAAAGCAGTGATGACATAAATGATCATGTGAGAAGTGTGCGGGTTGTTAGTTCCGACTGGATCCATCCAGTCGTGGAAATGGTGAGTGGTGTACTATGAAAACAAACATGATCCAAGATAATCAACTCCAAAGCAAACTGTTGGACTATGGAATGCATGCATAAATATTTGAGCGGATTTGAGCCAGCCAATGACACAGTGAAAGCTAACAGAATATGGAGATGGACCACCCGCATGGGAGTAACATAAAGACTTCCTCTCACTTGCATAGTACAGCTTGATCGCTGTGTCAATACTGAGGCTAATCAAAAATCTTCAAACAAATGCCAGACATCTGATAAGAATCGACATTATGCCCATTAATGAAAATCCAAAACCACAGAATAACACTTAACTGTTGAAGTTTGATCAAATCAGATCAGGAAAAGCATAATGGCCGGGGCAGAGGGCCAGTGTGATGGTAGAGCAGGGGTCACCAACCCAGTCCTCAAGGACCCCCTATCCTGCAGGTTTTGGTTTCAGCTCTGCTCCTGCTCACCTGACCCAATTAAGGCCCACGCATCTTCCGGCACGCCCTGTTCAGGTAGATCTGCTTCAACCAGTCAGCATGAAGACCTTATATGGATCAGGTGTGAAAGAGCAGAGCTGAAACCAAAACCTGCAGGACAGGGGGCCCTTGAGGACTGGGTTGGTGACCCCTGTGGTAGAGGAACTGGCCATTGAAGTGGCTGGTAGTCCAAATACCACCTGACTTGCAAGAGTCAAGAGACCTGCACAGGTTAAGTTCACAAGATAGAAATGTAGATATATACACATGCTCATGGTTGTAGCTTCCTGTGTAAACTTCTTTATACATTATAAACCATTATAGCTTCGGCTGTACACATAAAATTTGTCAATTCCTGTGTGCCACAAAAAACCCTACCCACAACACTGGCTTTTGGCAGACCTAAAAGCTTCCCTGAACTGGATGTTGAATCATTGTTGTGTTATATCACAGAACAGATATTTGCTTGTATTAAAAACTTGCTGATTATTAAATATAAATATGATATTAAAAAAGCTTGAAATATTAATGGGTTTTTTTTTAAACATTTGCCTTGTCTGTATCTCACTTCAGAGAAGCATTTCAAAGCTCCTACCTCAACTCAGTGGACTATGGATCTCATGAGAATTCAGACCCCTCAGTCACCAATAAATTTGCTCTCTGCTCAGACATTAAGAAGACACTGTTGCCATGGCAATCCAATTTGCATGGCACCAAAGGCACCTGTTAGCGGGGGCTGGCACCTGGCCAGGTTCATTCAGGGACAGCGAACTGCTGTTGTTCACTTAACACACAAACTGGCCGCTAAACTAGATCGCAGTTAGCAGGAGCTCAAACTCTTCTATATCCTTATGGGTAATATTAACAGAAATTGATAATGGCCAGAGTGCTGGGCAGGGAATACGAAGAACTGCTCTAGTTTTCCTGGCTGGGCTGAGGGTAATTCTCAGTTTGTGAAAAAGGAATAATCTCAGAAGAGAGATTTCACATACATCCAACAGACGAGGCTACAACAGACGAAGCTACGTAAGTCACACTCCACCCAATACAACAACTCATAATTATGGAGAACAGGGAAGATCAGAGTTTATCCGATGTCTGAGCAATGTGCTGAGCGATATGGCCAAAATCAAGTATCGTGATATCTATGATATATTATGGCAATATTGATACTGTGAGTATTTTTTTTTTTGTGAATTTCAAGTAGACCAGGTGTAATATAAAGAGAGTGATAAGATATTAGAAGTTACGTGATTTCAGACTAGAGGATGGTTCTCCCCTTGGTGAAAGAAATCTGTAATATCATTTACTCTCAACACAACGTGCTTTTTTGTCATTTGTTGTACTTTCAAAGAAGTGTTGCATAAGCAAATATGTATATGTACACAAAATATTGTATTACCATATCTCTCCAGGTAACAACAACAACCACTTAAAAACCTGTACTAGCTCGGGTCTTTCGAATAGTTTAGCCCTCTAAAAACCTATTTTCTTGCCAAGGAAACTACTTTGCAAGGTAAACAGCTAGGAAAACAGTTTGCCTTGCAGGTTGAATTCTGCAGTTTGTTATTAGAGCCATCATTTGAGAGAGCATGTCTAACAGTTTTCTCTGTCTGGGCCCATGATTACAGGTCTATTTTAAAACTGCCCCCACTCTGCTTGAGCTGGAACACACTGTTATCTTCGGATAGAGGCTGTCACTGGAACGAGCCAGAGCGCTGGCTAGACGAGCAACAACACCCCAGAACAAAAGCCAATATAGTCTATTCATGGGCTCGAACACACAACGCCTGCTGTGTACAAGGCCTGCTAAGTCACGATGGTGCCCATGCAGTGGCAAGGCACCAACAGTAAAAAGGAGTGCATGTGCCATTGTAAATAATTACTATACGATGGAGATGAGCTTGGTTCAACAGCAAAGAGGGTCAAGTTAATTACTCATGCAACAGATACAGACACCATTAGGCCTGCAAGTAACCAATGGATAGTGTTCAGTTACATGCACTCTCTTCAATAGTGATTTTTTTTTTTTTAAAAGAGGAAATAAAACATCTCGGTACTGTTTGAGTGCAGAGAGGTGCTGTTACATGACCCATGGCCCTTCTAGGCTGTGTGAACACAGCAACAGCATCTGAGAACTTTTTGTTTGATTTATATCTGTGCAACATCCATTTAATCATAAATGCAGGGGACATTTTGATTCCATTAAAGGGTTTAACCAAAGCTGAATCCATTAAAAAGGAAACTGCCTGACCAGAGTTTACAAAATGTCTCTTTTTCATCTCTTGACATTTCTTATTTTAAATCAGCACCAGATCACAGAGGCACCCTAAATAATAATAATAAGAAGGACATTACAGGGAAGAGTTCCTCATGCAAGTTCAGTGGAGACCTTAAGACAAAACGTTGGGGCGTCAAGTGTAAGAACTTTGTTTTTAGCGGCTGCGTTTTGAATGCAGTGACTAATTAGCCTTGAGAACATCAATTACACAGCACTGCTAATGGCTGTGAAAGCTAGCAGTGGGAATACATGTGGAGTAATGCTAATGAGCGTTACAATGACAACAACAACAGCAGGAGACGAGGATTGATTGTTGAAACAGACAAACTTGCCTGAAAAGTTAATGCCATCTTTATATGATATGAGACTAATTTTGATGTTAGGGTAGAAAAATGGATTAAACCTCTGTCTTACTATGTTCAAACCATGTTAAGAATAAAACTAGTTTGTGTTAGTTTCTTGAGGGATCTTCTGAAACTCATGCCTTTCCTTTTATCCCAGCTCCTTGAAACATTGAGAATTTTAAACCTAAATGAGCTTTTTAAAACAGCCTCCTTTTGCCTCGAGTCACATCTGTTATCCATCCAATTATAACACTTACCCAAGGACAGCACATTAAAAGAATTCTGGAGGACTGACAAATCATGTGCATCAGCCATGCAAAACCAATCGGTGAAAGTCTCATTTGAGGCACCAAGTTTCTTAAAGTTGGACTGAAATCAAAGCAGTAAAAATATAATTAATTTATACTCTACAATTAGTGACAAATTTTGCTGTACCACATGTTCAACAGATTCCATTTTTGTTTTTTTACTGAGCTAATTTGAGATGAATATGAGATACTGCCACCTAAAGAGCACGGGACAAACAAAAGTATCTTGTGGTACTACAGGTGCAAAACGTTTACATGTAATCAATAATATAACATTAAGTGACATTTGCCTCTACTCAGATAATAAACTTAACAACAAAGTGAAAATTTAATTTATAAAAATCTTTGATGCAAATGTTCTCTTTAAACAAATACAAGATATACAGGTACAAAATGACTATACATTTGCAGAGATGATGTACATGTTGAATAAATTATTTAAACAGCATCGCTATATTTTCAGTAGCAATATTGTATCAATCCACGACAGTAAAGATATTATATCACTAAGTATCAATGCAACATTTATGACAGCTTTTTACCTGTCTGTCAGCTTGACAATCCTATTTTGCTGCAATAAAAATGACTGAAGTGAGATGAACTAACCGTAAACTTTATTTTAGATAAAACAGACATTGTCAAAGTTTTCCTTTGGAGACAAAATTTGCAGTTCAAAAAGGTAATAAATCACAATGTATGTTATTGCAATACTTAGGATATCTCAAAATGTTTAAAATCACAATTCTATCATTTATGACTTATGTATTGTGTTGGTATCGTATTGTAGGGCCTCTGATGATTTGCATCCCTAGATAGCATATCACACACTGCATATACAGAAACTCCTTGCCTTTTTACACTGATCAAGTCTTATGATTCTGAGAAGAGTTAGACTGCTCTATAAATCATGTCACAGCAGGCTATGCAAAATTATAGATGAGCCCAGCAATAAGTTTTCACCAAAGTATTGAGGAGTGACTTCCATTTGCCCTGACTGGATTTGGCTCTTAAAGACCACAGCAAAGCAGTGAACACAGCATGGAAAGAATGTTAACAAGTACAGTATGTCTTGGCAACACATATCCATTTAATGAACAAATTGACACAGCTCTGTGTTGGATTATGATTAAGGGGTGATGTGATTTATCTGTTGACAGCCTGTGAAGGATACGCTACTGATCAGCTAACTGTGCCATTCCCTTGGATATATCTGAGGCGTGGAGTGCAGCCTGAGGGGGTAGACTAATGAGGTGACATGAAGAGCAAAGTTATCAGTGGAGAAGAAAGTTACCAGAACAGCAGCGAATGAGGGGGAGATTAAAGAAAGCAGTTGAAAATCAAGGGGAGGTATGAGATAAAAGGAAAAGGGGCAGGGAAGCCACTGCATTGGCTGTTGCATATAACAGGGAATGGCCTAACACTAACTTTTAGAAGTGGCTGCCAGGATAGCAACAAGGCATAAGCTATGGCTGATGTAACAATAAGGCTGAGCTCTTGGCAACTTGGGAATGATAGAAAATACTGACCACACATGACATTTAACGCTTTCATTATAATGTTCATGGACACTCACCTCATGAAAAAGCTTTATGCTGCCACATGAAGGCAGCATAAAGCTCAGCATATGAAAAGTAGAATGTACCATCAGTAATACCTATTTACAAAGTGAATTTGGTAGGGGGAGTAGAATGGGATTAATGGAAAAAAAATTGATCCACATGGCTAGGAAGCCTTGTGTCCTCAGCAGATTTTCATATTCTTTCTTCTGTCTTTTAGTAATATGTGTGCACTTCCTTGCCAACAACTCACTGGCTAACAATTAAAGGTAGGTTCCTCCTGACTGGCTAAGACACTGCTGTAAATTGTGAGATACTGCTTTGCATGACTGTGTGTGACTGGATAAGCAACAGCTACAACAGTAACCTACCCAGGGAGGGAACCCTGAAATGAGCAAGTTTACAGAAACAGACGAAAAATAGCCCTGGTCAGCAAGTACTGATTGACGTGTGCTGTTGACCTCTTGGCCAGGTCTCCCATGTAAAGGCGATCTCGATCTCAATGGGTCTTTTACCTGGTTAAATAAAGGTTAAAAAAAAAAAAAAAAAAAAAAGCTGGCTGAGGTAAGGCCTAACGTGGCCAATGCATCCATTAGTAAAACGTCATGGTCAACATGCACAAAGAAAAATGTATTGTATTATCGCATGTGATGCGCAGTCCAAGACCAATGTAATACATAGATTGCATGTAATTATGAAAAAGAAATAAGCAATACATCTTAGAGTCCGATAAAGAAAGAGATAGGAAAATATTCATCATCAAATACCGGGGGAAAAACACAATCAGCCTTGCCACAGTGGCAGGTCATGCCGTTTCTTTTCCCCATCTCTCATACTGCTTCCGTGTATATCCAGAGGGAAGCACAGGGCCTCTTGTGAGACCGTGATTCCACATTGTGGCCCCTGTGCTCGTCCATCACCCAGTGCTCCATGGATCACTTAATAACATAGCCATTCGGCCTAGGCCCCAGTCCACATACTAAACATTCCTCTGGAGCCAGAGCCCATGGATGCAAGGAAACATTTAATTACACTGGGGCCCAGACCTGAAACCTCTCTCCCACTGTGATGCTGTGGGCTGTGTTTAATAGCCAGCACCCCGTGTCTTGGCTCACTGTTCACCATGAAACACTGGACTGATTATGCACATGGCTCAAGTAGCTTCAAAAGCCCTAATAATGACCAGGATTTGTAATGTTTAAAGGAAGTATTTACCCTGTACTTTGTGTGGGATTTCAAGAGGCAATGGAAATAGGAGCAAACGCAAGAACTGAGCGGAAGATTGACACAACTAGATTACAAATTAGAGAGAGAGAGCAAGAGAAAGAGAGAAAAAAAAAAGGGCCGTGGGGGTGTATATATTACATTTTACGGTCAACTTCACAGCTCTGTCTGGAACAACATGAAAAAAAATGTACAAAATACATCATATATGCCAAAACTCTGGAGAGTGTTAATACACATGACCTCATAACAACCAAATCTGGATAACATCATGCAATATCATGCGTCGGCATTTCAAACAGTCAAAACAAGGCACATTCCTCAACACTTACTTCTGCTGGATGACCTAAACTGATGTGCCTGGAACAGAAATCCCTTAACCAAAAACAACCTCAGTGTCAGACCCAGGTCAGTTTTTGAAAGTAATTCATTGTGTTTGTTGTAGCCTGTTTGGGAGCAACAGATGGGTGTTGCATCAAGACGATTTAGATAGTGTCAGATATGTTGTCCGTTACAGAAATATACCCTATACCTCCTGTCCCGTCATAACTGGAAAACTCATCTCGTCGAGACACATCCAACCCTTCAGTTCTGTCCCCTCTACATGAAATCCCACTTAATAATGTCTTTGACAAACATTTCACCATCACGCATGATAATTTTAGAGATATAAGAGTATTTGTTACATCTTTTGTGTGGGAGCTGTGGTCTTGACCTGCACAGACCTCGGAAATGGTTATGTGATACTAGTAATCTACAAATTTCAGCTGTTTCTACTGCATTAATTTGTTTTTCTACTGTGGCAAAATTTTAAGTTGCTCTGGATAAAAGCATCAGCTAAATGGCGGCAATGTAAAATGTTAGTGTCAACACTTAATTGACTTTCAAATAGTCCTAACCTTTTGGCAAACACCCATCTAGTATGCCAAGCAAAATAAAGTCAATCTTATTCACAACTACCATGAAACCCAGCCTGCTATGTGTATCAAAACGAATTTAAGAAAAACTGGTGGAGGTGGACTGAACTCTTTGAGGTCATTCTAATGAATGATGTTAAGATCTTAGTAATCAAATCAGGGGCCCGTCAAAGTGACAATACTAAAATTCAGGCTTGTTCCATGATCTAATTTTCGTGTCCCATCTGTTTTCTTTTAGTCAAGTATTACAGGTTTTAAAGCAATATGGTAATTGGACAGCTGTCTCTATCCCATACTGAGTGTGAGGGACTAGCGTTCACTTAGGGGAGTGACGATTCATCCACTGTATTGATGAATCGATTTTAAATTATGCTGATTTGAATGAATTAATCACTCTAAAGAAACTGACAGAATGAATTGTGCTATGTCAGCCAGAATCGATAACAGATTATTTGAACCTTTTTACTCTAAAATAAATAAATAAATAAATAAAAATAGATAAAAAAAAGAAAAACTTGCATAGATCAAATATTGTGAGGTGAGGCATGAGGCGCTAACTGCAACAACAGCCAAAGACAGCTGTCTCTGCAACGCAGCGGCAGAATAGCTCACTGACACAGTGGACGCAATATTCCCAGCTCTGCCACACGGAAAATCTAAAGACTGGGACCATTTTTGGAGAAACGACAACCTAAAAATTGTTCTAGAATTGAATCGCCCGTTAGTGAATCATGAAACTGAATCATTATTAAGCCACAGTCACACTCCTACAGTTAACAAATGTAGTATCACATAAGTTGAACTGCAGCTGAATTGGACTTTAATTCAACAGTTTTTTTTTTTCAAGGTTAAAATTCAACAGTAGGTGCATGCTACTGGATGTTTTGCAGTGTACTTTAGTTCAACTTTAGGTAAACAGATTGATTTGATAGCTGCACTTCTTGACTCCTATGGCTCCCTCTATACCGCCGCTCTCTAGGTGTAATGCTTTGCAGTTTTCAAAGAAGTGCGGTAGGAACAAACTTGACACAGAGGGTCGCATCGCACTTTAATATTACATGACTCTGTCCAAAAATCTGAGAAAACATAACACTCATGCAAGCATAAAGTTGTTGTTTTTTTTTGTATGAATCAGAAAAAAGTGAACTGAACCTTTTTTCAGAAAAAAGTTTCGTTGTTGTTGTGTTGTTCAGGTAAATTCAGAAAAAGAATTACCTTGGGACTGGAAGGGAGGAGGACAGTTTTTTTCTTAAAATAATAAAGAAAATGTCATCTATTATTATGCCATAAAGCACTCGGCTCTTCTAGCTTCAATACGGTGTCTCCCTTAGAGAAAGATTAAAGTCTAGAAAAAGCATCAGCAGTAGTTTGTCGCTGCTGGTTCAGAGGACTTAACTTTTGTCAAAGAGGATAAAGTATTCTGTTAGGTGTTGCAAAGCAGTTATATCTTATAGTTTGTGAGTGTATGTCTGCGTGTGTGTTACGATGTGGCAGCGAGTGGGTGAGGGATAAGCTCATGATTCCCATCACGTATACAGACAGGATCAGGCCCACACCTGAAATGCTTTCCCAGGATTATAGATTGATGTAGAGCTTTCGTGTGGAGAAAATTCAAGTTCACACAGTAAGAAAACTAAATCTTTATGAGATCTCTGACTTGTGTTGAGTATTTTGCCATGGCCAGGTCAAATCCCTGCTCCATGTGCAGAAGAAGCAAATCTGATTGTCATTTTTTCTGCATGTGCAAATGAATCGCACACTTGCAGAAGCTCCTTCTTAACCTTTGACTGGTGACGAATTTCAGCAAAAATGATAAATGTGGCTTGTCACCAAAGACGCATGGTGAATAGCATCCATCAGTCTTCCTTCCTCTCCTCTGTCAGATGAAGACCCCTCAGCAGGAACCACCTACAAAAGTCCGCACCACCACGTGGTCACAGTGCCGATAAGCAACCAAGCCAATGACATTTTTTCCAAGGAATAAACGGCTCCATTACCGCATGTAAGTTCCCCAAAGGACTTTAAGACCACCCAGGAGTGGTTAACAGAATATTTTTTAATTTAGCAACTTGGACTAGATCCTCTACACTGGCAATAAAGATGAAATTACTGCAATAGGGACCTGAGGGATATCATTTCATGCCTCTCCAAAATAGAATTTCCCCTCACCACCACCATCAAAGTCACAGCAGCCCCTTATTAGCTGTCCATATTCAAAACAATTATGTGGTTGATGACACACATGACGTAACCTGAGCTCAAAAATGATGCAAGCTGACAGATGTGTTCACTTCATATACAGTACCTACAATATTAAACTGGAAAATGATGATTAACTAGCGGCCAATAACAAACTTATAGCAGGGCTGTCCAACCTAATTGTGGACATGAGGCTAAGGTGACTTTATGTACCATCTTAAAAGCATGTTTAGGCACTACTGTGTTCATCTCTGCTTGCTTTTTACTCTCACTCTCTGAATCTGTTCCTCCTGTCCTCCTCAGGAACATCTGGTCAAAGCAGGAGAGGGACAGGAGGATGAATAATTCAGTTCTCATTACCAAGAGGTCAGAGGGATGAACAGAAAGACGGGCGATGTGGCCTCATAAATAGGTGTATTTTATATTGGGTGCATGTTTGTGCAGTGATATATTAAACAAAGGTTCAGTGAGACACATGGCTCTCTATCACGACCAGGACCTGCCTTGTCACGTTTATGATCGCTACCACAGCAGTCGTGTCTCATGAATAAAGGCGAGCTGGGAGCTGGCGCTTAGCTCGCACTCAATCTATAAAACTGTTTGAATCTATAGGGAAGACACCTAGATAAGCCTCATTTGGCAACATATCCTTCGAGTTCATTAATGTTGTATGGCATGAGACTGAATTGCTAGGTTTAATTCAAGGAAATGAAGTTTTGTGTTAAGGAGACTATAAAAAATGTGAGGCAAGAAGCCATTTTAAAAATCAAAATGGGTGGTTGTTGCAAGTGTCGTATGTGGGAGGGTGGAGGGGACGGCTCTGAAGCAGTGAAATATCGGAAAAGCTCTCTGATGCAAATGCTGACCAACCCCAAACCCAGATCAATACTTCTTTCAAGTATCCAATTAGGGCTCCTGGCTCACTCACTGGATATCCATCCTGCTTTTCACTTTCCCCTGTATAGGAACATCAGTGTGACTGATCTGCCTACCTTATATCTTACAACTGAAGTCCTTTCACACAGCCAGGAAGAGAATGAAATAGGCTCACCCTACGCTGTAAGGATAAAGACCTTGAAAGGATATCATGCAAAAATAAGTACACAAACACAAAATTACAAAATAACAAAATAAATAAAATAACATACAAAAATACTACAGTCAAAAGACAAGTCTTTTCTGCTTTGTTTTTAAATGTGCCATTCCTTTCACTGAAGCATCACTGCAGTCGATCAGAAAGAGATACAGTGCAATGATTTCAGAGTGTTCCAGAGCACAGACAGACGAGAATATGTCCCCTGTGGGCCTGTCACACACACACCCACACACAAACAATGTCCTTGAAGGGCACAGATTGCCACTGTGACAGGATGGATCACAAGATGCAGGAAAAGTTTCATTTCTTCCCTCTGTCAATGGGTTTCCATCTGCTCTTGCCTAAATGATGTTCCATGTAACCAGAAAACAGCAGGGGTTGTGAGAATGATATAAAACCATCATTCATCCTTTCCTTCCTGAGCTTCCTGTTAAGCACAGCTGCAAAAAAAAAAAAAAATTAGAAGCTCGTGCCTTTAGTTCATCATGAGATACTCACTAGCAGTGGAGCCAAATGTGTGAGATTTTCAGCCAATGATGTAAAGTTGAACATTAATGTTCAACTAAAATGACCTAAGTGGCTCTGATGTCTATCTTCCACTGTAGCAGAAATCAAAGAAAAAGGCAAGATAGTGTTTTTTCCCTCTGAGTGGTATGCGTGTGTTTGGCATCATAGTAGTACACAGTGTGTGCCAATGTGAGTGCTGTCAGGCAGCCTGCAGGGGTGCTAAGCCGTGCCCTTAGTGTGAAATACCAGAGCAAAACCCACCCAGCGCTTGAGAGAGGAAGTTCCAACAGCACTAGACTCCCTGCAGCCAGCTGTCACTGGGCCTGTTCAGCCGCACAGCTGCCTGGAGAGAGAGATGTGCCAAGATGCCAGTCCACATCCTGTCTGACCTTTAAATCCTGTCAAGAGGCCTGACTACCTGGTGCTGCCCTGAACACCTGCCAGGGAACAGTGATGTGCAGAGATACGGCCATCATCATAAGTTTCTTCATTATCGGTACAGCACTTTTTACAAGTGCAATGTTTTATTTAGGAAGTACAGATGCTGCAAAGTCTCCTGGTGCCAAGCGAGGTGTGACTGGCCAACTTGTGAACTTGAAAATGTAAAGCTAGATGAAGTGCAGTTCTGAGATACTGAGTGAACATCAAAGATTGCACATCCTGTCTGGAAAAAGTAAGAAATCTTCAAATAATTAATCCCGAAAGATTCTATAAAAGATTAAAAAAAAAACAATAAAAAGCACAAACACCACACAAGTGCTAAAAGGATAAATATATATATTAAAATATATATATCTGAGATATTAAGTGATATCTTAGTGTTGTTTGAGACAGAAGACAATACTACTAGGCATTAACCTTCACATATAAGCACATAAGTTGAACTGGTCCTTTTTTTACATTCTACGTCAACACATGTCTTTTTTCTGAGGTTAAAAATCAAACGCAGATGAGTGTCATTGTGTATGTATCATAGTGCTGTACTTTAGTTCAACCCTACGTAATCAGATTGCTTTGATAGCCGCTCCTTTCTGACCCCTCCAGCTCCCTCTCCGCCGCTACTCCTCTCCACCCTGCAAACTGCAGTTTTCAAACTAGTGCCGCAGGCAGTGTGGAAGTAAAACTAGGGGTACATTCACGCTTTAGATAACATTAAAATGAACAGTTGAATAAATCACTTTGGTTTAAAACATTTTTTTATATAATTTTACAATTCCAAGCTCAAATTGTAGTTTGAGAACAGTTTGAGCACTGTAGTTTGAGCTATTACAGCTGTGGAATAATCAGGATAACCACATCAGTCACCCAGCGTATTGTCAAGAGGATCAAAGCTGCAAACATTGCTATGCAGTGCAGGTTAGGTCTCTCCCAGTGTCATCACGTCGGACTTTGGCTGCCAAAACATAATGTATTTGATCAGCCACTACAGTAGCAAAGTTTACGCACATGTTAACACCAGGTGAGCCTTTGTCACATGTCATCACTTCTCTGCCGCACCTTTTCTGTCGCTTTCAATTGTGAAGTGGAAAATAAAGCAGAGAAGCCATGAGAATAATCTTTTAACACAGCACTTGCTGAGAAATTCAAGGTATAGTATGACCCCAAAGAGACAGTTTGGACTTTTAAAAAGTTAAAGCTGGTGAGTTTAGTACAGTGGCATGTATATAACATACAAACAATACAAAATTACTGATGTAAAACAAAACATTATCTGAAATCATATAACTGAAAAATCAACTAGAACCCTAGCAAAATACTTTGATTGAGAAAAACAGTTTCCATTTACATTTTCTAGAGACTAAGAAAACACAAGATAAAGAGTCAGAAAGCACTAAGCTATTAGGCCTGTCCTTGCTGTCCACCCATTACAAATTTGTCTAAATCCATAGACCAGATTTTCTCAACAACAACCTCAGGTGAACACTGACCTTATATTATGTGCCCATTCTCACCAATTTTCCTTAACTTTAATGCTTCTGTGATTCTGCTGATAAAGTCGAAGGCCAGAAATAATTTTGCACCCCTCTCATCTATTAGGAGCAGGCACATACTGTGAATGTAACAGAAGCATGGCAAGTTGCAGTGGATGTGCACCATGCACTGTTCTCTCCCTGTCTGTCTGTGAGCATGTGCCTTGCAGATGCAGCACAGTATGGCATACTGTGCTCTGACAGGGCCAACTGCGTCCAACAGAATGCAGGGGTATGAGAAACAGTATTTATTTTGCAAATTCAGAAGCTTATCCATTTAGAAAAAAAATATAAACCGATTGTGAGGCGGGGCAAACACCACTCAAGATGGGTACTTCTGAAAGAGCAATCAAACGGGTGATCAAGCAGTGGCTTTGTGTGCAACTGCCTGCTTCATAGATGCTTAAAAAAATTAAGATATAAACTGTTAAGATAATAGTGGTGCCATGTGATGCCTGTATAATGATTTGACAGCACAGAGTACTCGAATCACTGGCATTTAACAATAATGGAACTAATTATATAGAAGTTTGACAAAATTAGATGGAACAGGTGGAGTTACATCCACATCAGACAGTGTCCCCACACCCCAACCTCACCCTGAAGACAGGTGAACCTTTATTTTATACCAGCAGCAGACATGCCTTTGGAAGTTTTACCTTAAAAAAAAAAAGCCTTTGTTCTAATGCCACTACTGAGCAAGATTACTGCTGCTGACATTAAGCAGTGATTTGATTGACTTCCTTTCCCAAAAGGTTTGGGTTTTGTCATATTCTTTTAACTAGACACGCAAGGAGAACAGAACATTAGTTTTTGGCATTTGTGTTTTTCCTAGCAGCCATAGTATACTCTAGGAAGAAAATGAAGTAGAGTTTCACTTCCAGAGTTCATTTTAGATTTTGGTGGTCCTGTCTAAGTTGATCCTAGTTGTAAAGGACAACAGGGTTGCTCTCTACACAAGGGCTCACACTGTCTCACATATCCTCCAATGCCCCAGGCTCTGTGATTGAATTTCTCAGTGGCAGATCTGGGAAAGGTGTGAGGTGGTGGGTGGGGAGCATATGGTGTTTTTCGGCAACCCGGTGAGGTTCGTGCCAGGCAGCAACTTCCCTACAGGGAGTGTTGTAGATACAGAGAAGGACTCCAGCTGCTCCACAGGATGACCTTCATTACCACAATTAACATGAATGCCACTCAGAGGCACGCTTGGTTGGGGAGGATGCTGCACAGTAAGCAGAGGCAGAGCAGGGATGGGCAAGACACAGCACACCAGAGAGAGCAAAGAAAATAAAGAATGAATTAAGACTGTATTTGAACTGGCTTTACCAGAAGTGAAAAGAGGAAACCAAGAAAAGAAAGACCATAACTAGGGGAATTTGACTTACAGATGGCATTAAGCTAGTTTTTTTTAACTACAAAACAAAATATCACTGTCAAATTAACTGTAATCCCATGACATAATTACCACATGCAAATATGACCATAGCTGACAGAGATGGCAGCCTCTTATTCATGTCACAATATTAAGATTATATTTCCCATAAGGCCCATTGCTTCCTGATGCCAGAAGGATGCTGCTACTTATTCCACCTCTCTCTCCCTGTGCATTTGTTTTCTCTTTTGCTTTACTGATGAGGATAAACATGTTGTAAATTATTCTTCCTCATTGGCCTTTCACTCATTCCACCATCTGCCATTGCAAAGTCAGTTCCAGTGGGCCTCTTGTTGAATGCTGTAAAGCAATAATCCTAACAATACAGTGACGTTAACCTGATGGCATATAATGTAAAGTGAACTGTGGACTGGAAGAGGCAACCAAGGTCCCTGGCAATGGTCTTGTTTGTTTATAAAATGTAAAATACTGCACCAAGCAAAATAAATATTTGATCCCATTAAGACTGATTTGATTCCATTAAGATTAAGATGACATAAAGATGCCTGATCTTGAGATGGGCTAAGCAAGTAATCCACTGGAATTACTCTTCAATAAAAGTCAACAATAAAAACCTGCAGCAGTGCTTCTATATGACAGTCCCCTGCTTAAGTGAACATATATGGGCAATCAATTTCTGTTATTGCTGTGTTTACAACTCCTGGTGCAAAGATAGGGCAGCAGGGACCACCCACCATGTTAAAACATTATTAGTCAGCAGCTCATCACTCAAAAGGACAAATGATCTGGCTGACTATAAAACTAAATGACAACTCTTTTTCAGGTAAAGTGGTATAGATTACAGCAGATTACCTCTAGAGCCTCCCAACAGTGCAGGAGGAGCCAACACTGCCTATCTCTTAGGCCACAGACACACTAAGCTAGGTTAACACATATTTTTTTCTCTGTTTTGACCGTCCGTCCACACTAAGCCAGTGTTTACCACCTGCGAAAACATGGCTTTTCAAAGACACTCTTTGAAGTGTGATCTAAAGTGTGAGTTTAAAGTGCCGGTTTAAATCTGAAAACATCCGTCTGGCTTTGTGGTGTGGATGGAGAAATCTGAGCTTTTTGTAAACGCTGACAAAGCATCGTCATTGTACCCCAGGCCTTAGTCTAGCATCGAGCAAGTGCAGAGAACTTGCATAGGCCTGCACATGCTTGGTAGGGGACTTAAAGTATTTTAGGGCATTTCAGTGTGGATGGCAGACTTTTAGAAAAAGGTCCTGCTAGTGTGGTGTAGCATGCAAGGAAAACCAAATTGTTGTTTTCAAATTTTCCTGGCTTAGTGTGGATATGGCCACTTTGAGACTGTACATCAGTGGAATGACTAAATGATGTTCCCTGTCCTTTTCCGAGCCATTTCACATTTGCATCGACTTCATGGACATTAAGCCATGCTGCCTCTTTGCAAATCTGACAACACCAATCCACAGTCTCTTACAGCCTGGACTTAAAACAAATACAGAGGGATGGAGAGAATGATTATCTAACAGGTCCACAATCTCAGTGACAAACATCTTCTTTCTGTGAGGAACCCTGACGATGGACAATCCATTCAATTACATTACAGCTAATGAGCACTTTATTCAGGCTGTTTTGATAGAGATTACTGTGAAGCTAATCAATTAGAGAACACAGAGGCCAGGCAAGGTGAGCAAAGCAGAGGCTATTACCTCCTACTTTTCACTGCTTCAGTACACAGACCCAGTCGTTTACATGCCTGATCGGGTCCCTAGGTATCAAGATGGGACAAACAAAAACACAGGACAAGCTAATTGGTCAGTGAATGGTACTGATTTATAATAACAGCAGGACAGAGCAGTATACTAGACTGCTGCGCTGTTAAGCTAGCTAGAGGGCCTCCTACGTCCCTCATTGATCTGCTTGTTTGATGGCTAGAAACTGCAGAGAACACTAATGAAGACAAGTATATCTGTGAAAGGATGGTCATTGGATATAAATGTAGGGAGAGAACTTTAAGTGAAGAGCTATAATATTGATGTTACACAATTAAAAATAAAAAGTCAAATACAGGTTAGGTTAATCTCAGATCTATATAGTTCCAAAATGATGTATTAAAAGTTATATTGTCAATCTTTTTACTAATACAGCAAAAGCAAATGCATGTAAAGCAAATATGGAATCTGAGCAAAGAAAATGAAAAATACTTGCTTACATCGACTCACTATGTTGAATTTTCCCTTGCACACACAGACTTGTGGGTTAGAGACTGTATTTATGCAAATTACAATTGATTTCTTGCTAGAAAATATTATTCAAATGGTGACCCAAGGTCAGATGACACACTCTTCAAACATACTGCTAGTTCATATTGGATTGGGGAATGCCCTGACCCCACAGACTCTTACTGACATGCAATTGGCGTCAGAGCCAAAGTGAAAGAGCAGCAGTGGTTGTTTGCTGATGCAAGCTTTGGCCTCCTCTCAAGAAGAGCACTTAAAAGTCTTAAGGGCTTAACGCTACCATAGTTTCTGCATAAAGATGTGGGCGACAGAGACATATGAACTAACACCCTAGGTCAAACCATTATTAAAGCTTCAAGCATTACGCCTTAAAAGAAAAAATAAGAGGTAAGTACATTCATGAAACAAAGAAAATATGTTATGGTGTCTCCTAGGAACAGGTTTTTTATGTTTATGTTCTTTTCAACAGAGACTGTTTCTCTTAAAATATAAAGTTACAGCATGCTTCAATGAGATTATTAAAGTGAGAAAGACAATGTAAGCTACCAAAGACACATGTTTTTATGTGCTTTTGCTGTAAGAGATCCAGCATTCATCTTTGTTAGCATTAAACTGCCAAAGACTCCAGCTATTCATCACTACAGATCGGACTCAAACTGAGGAAGCTGAGAAGTATGACAAAGGGAAAAGGGAGGACAGGGAGACCAGGAGACGGAAAATATGACAGTGAAAGGAAAAAGAGGGAACTGAGGCAGGGAGGAAGAGATGGGGGGAGATAAAGCAATAGTGGTAAAATGATGAGTGATAAAAGGTAAGAACAGAGAAAGATGAACAGATTAAAAGATAGGGTCCAGTGTGCTAAACCCACTGTTTCTCAATTTAGAGAGGAGTTATGGTTGTATGGGAGAGAGTGATGGAAAGTGAATTCCATTTTTACTGTCATAACACCAGTCAAGGATCACAAAGCAGGACAAATTAGGTCAGAGAGAAGCCGCAGCAAGACACCAGCTGGGTCTGGAGCGAGGTTTGGGGTGAACTCCATCTAAGTTTAACAAACTGTCATAATAAGCTCAAGATCTGCCCCAGACAAGTCTTTTAATGCAAATACCCTTGGTAAATGAGCAGATGTAAGAACAAAAAAAACAGGATCAAAATAATTTGTGGGACAGTAACTTTTGATGCAAAAAAGCCATTTTGTCTGCATTTTTTTGTGGTGTTAATGAAACAACCTTGTTTCCATGTTTCATTTCAGAATTCTCATGTGTTTGTTATCACAAAAGACCAAATTATATTTGATATTGTTGCACATTTCTTTTAGCCTGTTCATTTTCTGATAATAATGAAATGGCTTGACAAGAGAATGTTTTGTCCATTCAAGATCGGTATATCTGATCTTCCAATCCAGGCGAGGTTACGCCTGCCAATTACAGAGAATCAGAGCGGTTGCATGCTTTCCTTTTTCAAATTACCTCCAAATAAAATAACTAAACTTTGGAAGCTGATGACTCAGACTCTGAACTTGATTACAGGAAGAAATTGTTTTGGTTAAAAGAAAACAGGAGAAGCCAAGACTTTAACTGTATAAATCTGTTAGCAAAGGGTGAACAGGTGGGTCAGGGGTGAGAGCAATAATGAATGAACTGATTGCATATTGTGAGAATTGAGTGTCACTGATCTGTGACAAAACTGCTGAATACATTCTCTGTATGGTGGTGCTCAGGGAGGAGGTTCAAGTTTATTTAGAGGGTTAGGCCTAACCAAAAATCACTGCTTACAATTTCAAAGGGATTTACAGGGCCACCAGTTTACAACAAACAAAACAAGACGACACTCCTTGACCTAACCCTCATAACAAGCTACAGAAAACTCCCCAAAAAACTCACAGGGAAAAAGGGAAGAAATCTTGAGGGCCACAGAGAGAAGGGACCAGTCAGGTATGCAATACGTGCCAACTAAGTGGGCAAATTAGTAAATTAAATTAGTCAAAAATTACAATACACAAATGAGTCTTTTTCTCTACACCTATACTTTAATTTACAAATTCAGGAAAAGAACATAAAATAATAGAACACTGAAATAAATAAAATGGGAGGGCTTGTCAAAACATATCGCTTATATTATAGTTTTTATAGCTTCCTCACTCTCCCTATCTCTGAATCTTACACACTCACACACACACATTCACAGTTCATTAACAAATGCATTCATCAAAATAATTAAATGGTAAATGGTAAACAAACTGTGCATCTATAACTATGTGTCTATTGTCTAGTTTACCGACCACTCAAAGCACTTTATAATGTTTTGCCTCACATTCACCCACTCACACACATCCACACACACTTCTGGCAGAGGTTACCATGCAAGGTGCCAAGCAGCCCCTCAGGAATGTTTGGGGGGTTCAGTGTCTCTCTCTCAAGGACACTTCGACATGCTCACTGGAGCCGGGGATTGAACCAGGAACCTTCTGCTCTACCTCCTGAGTTACATTCTGCACAACAGCTGGCCACATGCAGTGCTATGCCTTAAATACTAAAAGCACTATGATGCATCCAGCCTTTGATGCTGATGATGAGTAATAAGTACATCTGTTTCTAATTAGATGATTGCATGTTGCTCCTCTACCTACAAGTTACTTGAACAGAGCAGGTGATAGAGTTTCATCAGGAAAGAGGATTATATGACAAATACAACAAATATCAAAGTGGTGTAGTAAATATGAGTGGGTTGGCAAGAAAAAGAATTCTGTCATAAAAAGGCAATAACATTAAGTAACTTTGGGACTCTGTGAGGCCAGTTGAGTTGCAGACCAACTATTTTGAAACTGAAGTCAGCCAGAAGTTGTAGATGAACTAACATATCTCTGTCAAATGTTTCACTGGGGTGATAGATTTTAGTGGAAACTCTTGGCCAGATGTGGCTTTGACCACCTGTGACAATAAAGCAGTCTGGGTGGGGCTTATCCCAGCAATCTTTTGCTTTCGCTCTCTCTTTGATTACCCCGCCTGATTTGAAGTTTACCCTGAAGCTGCTCCGGATTTTTCATCGGAAATCTCACAAATCTGAGGCAAAGAGGAAAAACTTTGGTCAAAAAAGCCATTAAAAAGCCAACAAGCAAACTTTATCTGATAACTCTAACAATGTGTGTGTGTGCGCGCGCGTATGTGTGTGTGTGTGTGTGTGTGTGTGTGTGTGTGTGTGTGTGTGTGTGTACACACGCGACAGAACTGTGTGTGTCTTCCGGAAGGGGTCTGATATTCCCCACAAGGTCCAATTACTCAAGCCCAGTACATCCAGAACTGTCTGTTTGCATCAAAGTTGATCTACAGCTCAGGGCGTAAGCCAACCAAACAGACAAGCCTGCATTCACAAACAACCACAAACATACGCACATAAACAAACACTCTCTCACCACCCAAACAGCATGGCAGTGAATCTAGTACCATCTTGGGGTGGTTCACATACTGTATGTGACCTGCGCGCATCAGGCCTACAGCCCCAGGTGAACTCAGAGCTGGCCTATCTGCCAGACTTGAAACCAGCAGCTTACTGGGCAAGTCCTGCCCTGCACAGCTGTCAACATGTCCTCTGCACCGGGTAAAGTGTCCTATAACCCCACGCTGCCATCTCTAACTTTAAGTTCTCACTCATTCTCCATCTCTCTTTTGCCTTGCTCTCTTCCATTCACTTGCTCACTCACTCTCTCTGAGGGAGAAAGAATTACGTAAAGAGCATCTAAGTCAGGGATCTAAGAGACTATTTTGGACGCTGGCCCAACCCCAAAAATACTGGAAGCCCTCTGCACAGTTTAGCACTAAAACTTGGCTCCTGTAGATTTAGCCTTAAGTGCACTTTGCTCAGGGAGCACAAATCCTTTGTTGTGTTAACCTCTCTTCTTAAGCAGGTGCAAAAGTAAAGAAACAGAATTGTTATGGATCTCTTAATTAAAACTACTTCTCTCTTCTCATTCCCGACCTTACAGTTAAATGGCAATGCATGCTATGAGGAAAAACTGCAATAAATAAATAAATACATACATACATAAATAAATAAATAAAGTAATGTAAATAAAGTAATATAGACAAAGTCAAATATGACATTGTTCTCATTTCATCATCAGGCATCATCAATGCAAACAATGTGTATTCTTTTTGTTTTCCTAACATTTTAAACAAATTTATCTTTATACCCCGATGTAGAGAACTGAACACTTGCACAGGGACATAACATTGCAAACAAAATATGCAGTAGCAGCTTACAAAATTCACGTCTAAAATAACAGTGACCATATCTTAAATGAAATCAAACAAGCGATATCTTGTATCACAGGAACAATACAAAATCACAAGGACGTGGCATCCTCAATCTTCAGGTACTCCAGGCTTAATCTTTTTTGCAGTCCTATTTCAAACAACAGCTTGTTGATAGATTTTATCAACCTCTGACACTTTTTACAGCTTTTTTTCTCCCATGAGCAGCGGGTGGCTCTCCCCTGCTCTGCCAACAGTAGAAAAGCAGCTTTGTGCAGCGCAGCTCTCCACAATGTGCACTGTGACATCTGACAATGCACATCACCACAGTTTTTGTATCACAAAGTATAGTGACACGATATACTGCTACAACCCATACCCATCCCTAAAAAGTAGATAAATAAGGTACACTTTGTATTGTGTCAAATCCAAAGTGTGGATATGACACTCTTAGGTCTTGTATTTCAATTCCAAGATCACTATGCTCCAGCTGGTCTCAAATATGCTTGAAAAGCTGAGTTCCTCACCATTTGGAGCTGTAGATAAATCCACTCTCTCTTTCAAGAGACAGATAGAGTTAACTCCAGATGCACTGGCTCAGCAAATCCATGAGCCTCACTTCAAAATCAATACCAGCAGCTTTGAAATGATATAAGAATTATCAGGCTCAGCTAGCATATCACTGTGGAATCAGATACAGCTCTGAATTCATTACATCTGATGGTATCAATCCCGCTACGCCTTATTAGAACACTCCCAGAGAAGCTTTTCTTACTACACTCCTCTTAAATCTTCCTTGTTCTCTCTGTCTTCCTCCCAGACAGCTGTAGTCTGACAGCATGCCGATGGAAAGAACAGAGGTAGTGGACATTTTCTGGGTAGGTAAGAGGTAAAGTCTGAAATTGGTTGTGATACATCAGGCGGCAAAAGGCAAGAGTGAGGAGATAATGAAAGGAGCCTCACAAAGTAGTCACCTGCCAGCTGTGAAAATCAAGCCTTGTGAAGACCAAGCGGAATTTTGTCAATGGGTTCATCGAGACCTTCATTGATAAAAATCTGTATGGAAATTTCATAAAAGACTATTTACACCCCACCATCTGTCTCCAGCATGTACAGCTTGCTACATTTACAGAGGGCCTAGGGCTGTGTTGTGCATGTTTTGCTGCTGGCAGAGAGCTTCACCCATGTGACCGCGTGGATTATTCATGGTTTCCTGCACTCACAACAGATAACAAATGAGACACAGTGAGCATGCCGCAGTCAGTTAAACCATCCCCTTTTATATATATATTCATTGAAATATATATGTATATATATGCATATATATATTTCAACGAAAGCCTAGAGGTTGAAAGATGAATGCTTAGTAAGTTCTTCATGCACTGAGTTTGAAGTATAGAGGCAGCTATGACATCAGGTAAGACCGATAAAAGGATGCAAGTTGGAGCAGATCCACCTCTTTAATAGTAGGTGCAGCAGCACGTGGAGGAGTGTGTGTTAGTCTGTGTTCTTGCATGTTAGCATTCATACAAATATCTCTATGTAGATACCCAAATAGTGAGTTTGCTGAGTAAAAGCAGAAATAATCCGTTTGCATATTGGAGGACCTGAGAAATGAAACATGCCGCCAAACAGAACCCTTAGACACTGCCTAGGTATTAGTCTGCGATGTGATTCACGGCATATAAGAAAAGGAAATAAGATGCAGAGCTGCACCTCGGCCTTGGCAGACACGGGTCATGAATCCCACCGTTAAGGAATGGAGGGATCAGCAATTCCACTTAGTCTCTGTATTTATGGGCAGAGGTCGAGGGGAATACTGAACATTAAATATTTGCCTCTGGAAAGCAGAATTCTGCATTTGTTGTCTGCACTGTTCACTAACCTCAGAGCTGGTGGGAAAGAGCTACATAAATATTTGCTGTGAGAGTTGCACAGGCTCGCTATACAACACAGCCTGATCAATAATTCTCAGTCTTAGCCTCAATCAGTTACAGGCAGTTAACAAGCCAATTCCTCTGCCTAGGCAATGGAACTATGACCTTGTTGCAGAAACATGAGGTTTGAAAGAGATAATCGTGACATTTTGTTTCCCCTTTGAAAATGAATTCCAAGAATGAGGAAGGGGGATCATGAGGAGCAAATATTAACTTTTGTATAAACCCTGTTGATTCAGCTGGCAAAGCCAGGGGCGGAAAAGAGAACATGGTAAAAAGATCCACTGTAAGCCTCTGAAAAATATTAGTTTAAATTACATTCAGTTATTCAAATCAACAAATTTACATTTGGCAATATTTGAATTCTCGTGCTACAGATAAGCCATGTTCACTTCTCCTCCATAAATCCTGAACTGGGCCTGTTAAGATCTCATTATATAACACCAACACAAAAAAAGAAAATAAATCTTAAAAATGGCATAAGAGAGACATTCAAACAGGACATAATTAGACAGCAAGAGAGAGGGGGCCTCCTGAAGCAGAACCAAACACTGTGTTGTAATGTTTGTGTTGCTTTCTAACGTTTTCCAAACCAGCCAAATGAACACAATGTCCTTATTGGGCGATCTGAGTCCTGCAGCTATGTAGTGTGTGACAGGTTCTTCAGTGTGAGTGTTTGTCGATGGTGCTGGCTCAGATATGCCAGGAGCTTTACCAGCCCTATAATACAGGCTTGTGTTGAGCTGGCATTAGACACAGACACACCTCAGTTCTGGGTGAGAAAAGCGGAGAGGAATGCAGGAAGAGAGTAACTAAGAGTAAGAGCTATATATGGAAAATACTGTAGTGAGTAATTTTTGACACCATGTCTCAGCGTTTCATATCTTCCTTTTTCCTCTCCCTCACCTTCTTTTTCTGCCAACTTCCATGTACTGAAAGTTGGAGAAAGGGAAGAAGACAGATGGAGAGATAGAGAACTGGGAAGCATGAGACAGTGTGTGCGTACAAGTGTGCACTGTGTGTGTGTGTGTGTATGTGTGAAAGACATGGAGAAAGGAGAGACAGGGGGTATGTAGAGGACACACTTGAATTGATCAACTCCTTTGGCCCAGGCAGACATTTTATTTATGCAGCACTTGGGGTATTAGACACCTTTCTAGACATTGGAGAATTGTAAATCAAGGCATGACACACACCACTACTAGGAGTGTGTGTTAAGATCTCTGTGTGTGTGTGTGTTCATGTCACAAAAAAGACAACTCTGGCAGGAGGTCTGTGGTCTGAGACACACATTTATGGAGTGAAAACCTTTCCATTATGGTGCGCATGAAAAAAATGGGGTTTTTGATCCATGTTCTAATCCCAAAATGTTCATCTGAAAGGCATCATGCCACAAGTTCACACTACATCTAGGCCTATTACAGTAGGTCTTAAAAGCAATTTGTTTTCTCATCGTAAATCCCATCATTAAACCAAAATGTCTTACATTCTATTTTAAGGCAGGATTATGATTCATATTACATTCGTAAAACTACGATATGGTAATAACAGTAATAGCCTCCCAGCTTTTAGTTTCCATCTCTAGCCCTCCTACTTTCCAGTAAGAACTATCAGAGGTCAGGCCCCTTGAGATCTTTCCCTCCCTTTCCTCCTCCGCATCTCCATCTCTTTCTCTCTATCCACCATTCCCGCCCCTTCTCCTCCTATCCCAATCCTTGTGGCTGAGCCAGTATTTACTGGACGTTCTTCCTTCCCCTCTGGTCGATAGTTCCACGTATCTCAGACAGTCTCTAATAATCAGACAAGGTATTCCATGACACACAAGGTCACAGAGGGACTCTGACTGAACAGATTTATGAGCAGTGCCTGTAAATTAACACGGAGCGATGCAGCCAAACTCAATAAATTTGTCATTTTAGTCCATTACAAGGAATCATCTCTACTTGTGGAATCATGGTAGATTTCATGGCTTGGCTGTTGCCAAATGGGTCTTCAACTGCATGAGCCTGCAGATACAAATCTAGCATCTATTTCAGTTAATGCTGCACAGATCCAAAAATGTGTCACTCAAATGACAATCGTACACATACAAATGCCTGTATGTTGTGAAGTCAAGTTAAAATTAAGTATGAATTCAAACAAACCCTGGATAACCCTTAGGAACATACAGGAATGACAACAGGCATTCTTGCCAATCCCCTCCTCATCCTTCCTACAATTAAGTCTTACTTTTGTCTGTTTGTCTTGAACAAGAGGAGCCCAGGCAAGCAGGGTGTACTTTGCCAAACAGATTTGAACAAACAAGACCAGAGCTGGGAAATTAGGGGATTAGGAGAGACAGTGAGGCAGAACAACAAGGACAGGTGGATCGACATTGAAACATGGAGCAACAAAGGACCAAGGACAGATGGTGAGACATGGACAGATACAGAGACATAGAGACAGAGAGGCGAGCAGGCCAAGGCAGAAAAGGAGAGTCAAACATAAGGAGGCATAGAAACACAAAGATGCAGGAGGTCAAAGAGGGCCAAACACAGGCAATGAGGCAGAGAGATATGGAGAGCTGGAAAGACACAATACAGTGTATTGTGCTGCTTCATCTGTTGCCCTGTCTTTATTGGAAGAATACGTCCCTGAGGAAATTAAAGCAAAAACACTGCATTCACCACACACTTTTATAAAAACCAAAGCTGAAAGAGAAGGTAAATCCAGATAAAGCTGGCTAAATAATATAGCCACATCCATGACTCCTTTAGTTTATCGAGTGTTCAATCAAACAGCCTCATCAGTTTACAAGTGTGATGACAGTAGAGTAGAGCTTGCCAAATCATCTGTGCACAGGAAAACATTAATCAAGTGTTAGAGTGGAGACAGTTACCCTAGCAGCCCAGTATCAGTCAGCAGAACAGACAAGGGACCAAATAACATATAATGCTATGCTGTCAGCCTATGGGCTAGGACAAAAAGGGATGGCAAACAAAAAATAGTTCCTCTGCTCCCTTTGACCTTGAAGAGGATAATAGCCTCACACATAAAAAAATGCCACAGAAGTGACAAAGCCAAAGAGGCATGAATATTTTGTTAGGACAACTCATTAAAAAGAAATTAATGTCATACTAAAGTCAAACAAGGACAGTTTTGTAGCATTGTAGCTGATGAGGTCACAGTTTTGTGTTTATAGGGCAGCCTGCACCTTCATTAGCTTAACCTATTCATTATTTTTTTTAGTTAATCAATTAATCATTCAGTCAAATGTCAAAAATAACATGTCCATGTCCAACACAAAAAGTCTTAAAATAAAATGTTTTATGTCACTACCTTAACCAAGGTAGTGACATAGAACTGGTTGGTCCCCAGACGCTGCACAGTGCATGTCCACTACCCTAATAACCCTAATAATAAGTAGGGTGGGTCAAATGACAGAGATCAAATTGCACTGTAATTTTGACAGGTGTTTGAATTGCTCTTCCCTGCCCACTCAGTGGAAAACATATTCACCTGGCAGCTCCAAATGTGAACAGAATCAAAATATGCTGCTGATGGTGTGATTCATTTACTATTGCAATTTCTGATTACACTTTTTAGAAATCTAAGTAACTGACAGTCTGAAAACTCAAATATTTTTCCATATTCTCTCCTCTTTCCATAATTATCCAACCTGGAAATGATCAAAACCATGTTCCATACATTTTCATACCTCTCCAGACAGTTTATGAACCCTTTAATCAATACAATTTTAATTAATTTGTGTCAACTGACCAACTGTTAAATTAACTAATTATTTCATCACTGATCCAAACTGGCTATGTGGGCTTTGATGATGATCCACACTTTGACTTTCTAGAGGTGAAAGATGTATTTAAGGATAGTGATTCTACATCCCACAGATACAAATGACCTCATCAAATGAACGGAAATTATTGATGCCTCACCAACAAAAGTTTGGAAGTGGCTTGAATACCTCAAATGCTCTGCTGTCCTCATGTTGCTTTGCTTTGCAAAGCAGCAAGAGAGATACAACTGGCCGATGGGAAGAAAACAGCCAAGTATCTCTATAAAGGTGCTCTATGAGGCATGCATGACAAGGTGACTAAACAGGAGGGCTGAAATCTGGCCCCTTTGCTACAGACTTTTAGGAAACTCTAGGTGCAGTGACTACAGCTGGAGGGAAAAACAACTCAATGATTGTGGGTGGGCTGTTGATGCCAAATAAAGGTTTGCCTCATTTGAACTGTTTCACAAAGACAACACACACTAAACAGTGGTAAACATATTTTGGAGCCCACTAAAGCTAAGTTACAAGATGGCAGTAAAAACTATGATGCAATAAAACTTTTGGCTGAACTCATTCCTGATGCTCCTGATGGTGCATATACTACTTTGGAGGTCCAGCATGATGACGCTCAAGCAAATACGTTCAATCACACCTTGGTGCGCTCTGGTGGCTTGCTGCACACTTACAGTACGCAGAAGAGCTGGAGGAGAACTTGAACCAAAGGTTTCAGAGACATTTTTATTATTTCAGATGCTCTCTGCATTTTTCCCAACCTGCATCCCCAAGCAAACAGAAGTCCACTTTGTTTCACATGGAAACAAACGTGTGAAAGTGCTGTGTGGTCAGCTGAAACAAGATGAACAGCCCACTGCAGTGGAGAAACTTTAAATACATGTTAACTGCCTGGGATATGCCAGGCAGTATTCTGCAAAGAGAAGACATCTTTCCAAACAGCCGTTATCCCGAAGAAAGCTGTCAGAGAGGAAGCAGTCCTGAACTGCACACAGCTTGCCTCCATCAGCCACTAACAAATATAGCTGTCAAAAGAGGAGCAAGTGCAGTAAAAAGGGATCACGACAAGACTGAGGACGTAAATGAAGAGTGACAAGTTTGACATGGCATGTTCTCTCCTCCGTATCAGTGTTAATGGACCACCAAAGGTGTAAGGAGATAATCCGTGAAGTCGGCAAGTTATGGAGAGACTAACTAGAAATAACTGAGGTTTTATCATCCAGGCCTGAAAAAAAGAGAGATTGCAACAGACAGTAAAGCACAGACAAAAGTGTAGATGTATACTGGTACTTGAAAGGCAATGAAGCAGAACTGAAAAGACTCAGCAACCCTAAAAGCAGGTTTTGTTTTCTAAGTATATTCATATTAAACATATTAGCAGTACACACAAATAAATCTGTCTAAAATAATCTATGTTTATATAATGAAACTATTAAAAAGTCTAGCATTAAACTTCATCTTAGGCGTAATTCAATCTTGTGGTCCATTACTGTAAAACCTTTGCTACATGATATTGTTAAATCTTAAACTTGATATGAGAAACTGACAGGCAACCTCACAACACTAAGAATGTAGCTTCAGAATAACACAAAATAAAGTCGTGAGAAAGCACAAACTGACATATAATGGTTATATTATATGGTTATATTATATTTTCTCTGGGGGACAACACCCCAGTACTGCCATTTCTACTTTTTTTCCATTCAGCTGGCACCTCCATAACCGAATGCAGAACTGTGATTACCTCCATACTGCTGTGAGATATTGAAAAAAAAAAAAACAGCCCCATAGAGTGTCTGGCATTATTGTGCATTGGCAATACAGTTTGTAATAATCAAGCAATGTCAATACACTGTGAAATACAAATTAATTTTTCTGAAAAAAAACTTTTTTTTGGCCCAAACGGTTTAGAAAAAATATAAATCCGTCATAGTTCCAATGTCTGCAGAGACAGCTAAATGAAATGTGCTGGAAAGTCGATTGGGATGAGTACATAAAGTTGGTTATTAAGTGTTTAGTCATGAAGGCTCTCAGTTTGACAAGAGCAGAGCATCAGCTAATTATATGGATGGCTGCCTTTTACAACGCTGGGGCTCTGGAGTCTTTCATTACAGTTCTCCTCTTCCCTCCTCTCTTCTTTTCACCTGCCATTTTTTTTCCTCATTCCAAAATTCTCAGAAGAGAGGTAGGGGCTGGACAGCAGGCTGTGTTAGCACATAACAAAAGCCGAAACACTATGAAGATGACTTTTTCCAGGTACAGGGGGAATTCTGTTATCACGGTCTTTGCTCTGTTGGTAAGCCAATACATTTGGTCAGAGTACACAGTATCAAAAACATGTGTGGTGGGGTCCTTTTCTACGATAATTACCTCCTCAGTAATCCCTCGAGGTCTTCATCACCTCATCTCCCTGCGGCCCTTCCCTGCTGTCCCGTGCCATCAACACTTCCACATATGCAGACCACATTACCAAACTTCAAAAACGTCAGAGGAACTACAGTACGGGCCAACAGGAAAGCCAGAAACAAACCCCTTTCTCTCTAAACAGTGTCACAGCAGGACAGAGCAGTCATGAGGCTTCAGGTTAAGAGGGGCCACACCCAAGTTTTGTTGTCATAATGACCAGCTGTGGCTGCAAGTGGACCACCAGGTGGGAATCAAGTCTTTATGAATCTGCTTCAAAGTCAGTCCAAAAACTCTCTCCAGTGAGAAGAGACAGCATATAAGAGTCTTTGTTTATCTGCCTCATAGATAAAACTCTGTTGTACCAACTCCCTGCTGGGCCCCCTTCCAAAACCGTTAAAAATTCTGAAAAACTGTGTGTGATGTTTTCAAAGACACAAATCTCAAAATTTAGTGTGGAAGAAACTCAGTCAACACTGCTAAACCAAACCATCTCTGGACAAGTAAAACCATCAGCTCCAACCCACAAATATTCACAAACAACTCCCAAATGTAATCTAAAATATCTCCTCATTTGAGCTAAGGAGGTGCAATGAAACAATACCCCAGTCCCTGGTTTCTTCTTTTTCATTTACATCTACTCCTCTCCTCCCTTTCTTATCTCCAGTGTAAGCAGGAACCCTTCTGCGCGCAGCAGAGTCCCAAATCTGGAATTGAGCTGCAGCAACAGCAGCCAAGGAGTGAAAAGTAGGGGGAGCCAAGGGGAGCCGTCCAAACCAAGAACCACACATCACCTCCTCCAAACCAATCATCAGATTCCCGCTGGAAATAAGGCACCCTACTGTTCCTGCTGAAAAACAAAACACCAAAGGAAAGCAAACAGAAAAAAACAAAAGCAGAGTGAGCTGAACAGCAAGCACAACTGCCTCGTTGATTTGTGAGGAGGTGAGGAGGCAATGTATTGTGAGGGAGTTCTGTGAACCACAGCGCTAGTTGGATGGAAGGTAAGCGGACTGAGTTGGACATTTAAGGAAAGAAGAAGGCCTGATGTTGGAGGCTGATAGACAGTTTGGCCTCAGTATAGAAAAGCATTGCGAGGGAAGCTGTCAGAACCACTCAAGCATGTTCTGATGTCTCAACACACACACACACACACACACACACACACACACGTATACCCTGTCGGATGGATGAAACAAGTTGGCTGTCGAAAGAGGAGGCCTTTTGTATGCACACAGGCACACATACACCAGTCCACCTGCAGAGTACCTGAGCCTTTCATCTAGTCATCACCACCTGCTGTGGGTGTGTGTGTGTGTGTGTGTGTGTGCGCGTGATTGAGTGAGAGAGAAAGCGATAGAAACCATGCCAATCCAATGGTTTATGCAAACACCTGTCTGCATTTCTTTATGGGCATTAAGAGCTATTTACTGTAACACCCGCCTTGAGACATACTGTATAAAAACAATTGTCTGTGTGTGTGTGTGTGTGTGTGTGTGTGTGTGTGTGATTGAGAGAGAGAGAGTTTGTGTATTTACAGTGAAGGGCCTTTCCTGCCTTCCTCCCTAAGCTTCCAAAACGATTGCCCAAGGATTCAGCCAGTTTCATCTTTTCACTCATGTACCTGCCCTTCACCTCCCTCACTTCTCATCTCCCCTCTTAATTTTCCTCTTGTGGGCTCAAGCTCAGGTCACTGAGGTGCTGAAGCCTTTTCCCAAGACTTAAAGGGAGATCTGAGTTGGGGAGATAAGAGGGAGGTAGACAAGATGAGAGTGGGTGAGAGGGTTGAGGGGATAAAGATGGCTCATGTTTGGAGGGTAGACAGACACGAAAGAGAGCTGAGCCGCTGCAAGGATCTAATGGGTCTGGAGACTGTCACAGCATGCTGATAGAAGGAATAATTTATTGGTATGGATGGCACATATGTACACGCACACGCACATACACATACACACACACTCCATCAGAGACAACGTGATAGTGTCATGCTGATGTCTGGTCCGATGTGAGTGGGCAGTATGTCTCTCCGCTCAGTAAATACTGGGAGGCCAGCATTAATCTACGCTGTCTGTTGCTACACTGGCCCTGTGAGAAACCCACAGAAGGCAACATTCCTCATAACAGACCACAGACCACCCACACACCTACGCCTGGCTAAACCTTGTTAACAAGCATCTGTCTACGCTCCGCGAGACATTTAGAGATATAGGAGCAACAGCTAGCTATAGCTTAACAGTGAAATCAAACCTGAAAATGGTGAAATGATGTGGTATAACACTCAGCTGAACTCAGCTGATCTCCAACCGAGAAATAGTGCGGCAGTAAAACTGATATATGATAAACAACATGCAAATTAACTGTATGCTACCCCATAGCCCACAAATCATAGTCAGTCTTTTTATAAGCATAATTTTAATGCATTATATAAGGAGTGATTAATGTGTAATTATGCCCCATAATTCAACAATGAAATAGTGCTACAGAGATTGTTTAAACATCTTAATCATAAGAAATTTCTTCGTGGTTCTTGAATTCAACTTGCCTCTTTAACAGTGTGTCTTTGTATTTAATGAGCCTTAGTCTGGCCTTGGACAGCTTTCTTGCAAATGAGATTCCCTGTTTTCAATGGGAATAGGCTGAGTAAAATAAAATAAATAAATAAATAAAAAAGGTTAGATAAATCAGATAAATTATACATTTTGAAAATATCTGCTTTTGAAGCTATCTCATCTAAGCAAGTATTATATTATTTGAAATTATTATACAGAATATTTGAGAAATACATTTTATAGATTTTGCCCCTTTGTGTCTGCACAGAGTTCATGTATGACAAGTCTGACCTGCAATTTTACACAGCCAACAGCCAATAAAAGTGGTCCAATATGGCGTCAATATGGAGTCTCAAATCAGGGCAATGGCACACTACACTATTATAGGCAACATTGAGTTTACCCGCTCTTTAAAATTACATTGTGCAACAATTATTCTCTCTCTGCCCTTTGATGAGAAAGACAAGCACAGAACGAATTCATTCAGTGAATCCAAAAAACAGCATTTGTCATCTAACTAAGGAGTAAAAATTTCAATAACTGTTACAAGGTACTGTAATGACCAGGCATGAGAAACACTGGGCATCCTGCAATAACATAATGGCCACGGCCGTGCTTCTGCCTCTCTCCCTCTTCTCATGGCTCCTCACCTCGCCGACACACCTGCCCTGCATTCCTAATCAGCACACCGGCCATCCATCAGCTCATCAACCCTGCAGCATAACAACCCGGAGTTCACTCCCAGGCCTCGCCAGATCGTTGTCTCAGCTACAGTCACATGATTCACAATATCGTGAATACTGCTCATGCCTCCAGTGTTATCTTTGTTGCCTGTGACTAACCTGCCTCTACCTGTGCCTCAGGATCATCTCGCCTACCTGCCTGCCCACCTTCCACTGCTTCCTCATCTGTCAGCCCACACCATCATTCACCACGACACTCTTGCCTCTCCTCCATGCCAAACCTGGCTATGGTCACTCTGTATCCTCCCACTGCCTTACCCTATTTTCTCCATATCACCTCCATCCACCTCCAGTTACCTTCTCAAACAATAAACCGTCATTTACTCACAACCCTGTATTTTAGCCATGGTAATGATGGCATCATGATACAGGAGATTCTGCAACATGCAATATACTGTAAGATAATCAGCTATGATACATCACCACATCTGTAACTGAACAGGAAAACACACCCTGCAAAAGGCAAAATAATTTTTCAATAAGCAGGAATCAATCATGTTTTTTTGTGCTTTAATATGCACAGCGACTGCAACATGTACATGACAGAGCAGTTCCTGTTATAATACCTACAGGCAAATAGACCTCATAGTGACTCACACATGCTATCGGTGCAAAATAAAACTGAAAACTGTGTAACGATAACTTATCACGAGAGAAAGTATCGCAAAATACTGCATTATCAACTCATTGTTCCACCCTTTGTAATGACAGTGTAATAGTGTTGTAACTGCACAGCTCCAGTCCACAGGCAATAATTCAACCATTATCACATCTGTCTAAAAGTAAACAAATACACGAGGACTGAACACAGGCCAGGGAGTTTGTTAAAGTGAAAGTAAAGATTACAACAACACCTAAACAATAAATTGTGACAAAAACACTGAATTCTGTCGAAAGCTTTTAAGTTTCAGGGAATGCCTGTGTGAGGAGTTTTTGGACAGATGTTCTGTTTATATGCTGCACTACTAACAATATGCTGTAAATAGATAAATATAAATATGCTGTTTGTTGTTCACTACACATAGCTTTGCCTCCACTTTGACTAGGGTACTTGACAGCGTTAAGCACCCCTGACCATGTCAAAGATGGTGTTTCCTGCTCACAATCACATGCTCACACGTGCATGACATGGTGCCAAGTTTTCAAAAAGATATAGGATCTCACTCCTGAGACAACCAATTCTGCAAGCCAATGGGAAGAGGGCAGGAAGGGTTTGAGCATGCACATTAGGGTCTCTAGATCCCCAACCCTAACCCTCAATTAACCTGTAAAGACATTTTCCTGTTCATCTCTCTCCAAAGGCGATTTTAATAGAGGAAAACGTTTAGGTATGTTTTAACCTTGAGCATTATGCCAGCATCTTAACTTATACCCCCTGAAAGAAAAATTAAATTCATCTGTCATGGTGCAGACAGTTCAAATGCCTGCCTATAAATATGTATCCCAGAGGAGAGGCATATGTATATGTATGGCCTCTCCTCTGGGTTTTCATTTACACAAACACACAAACATTCAAATACATGCATATGAATACAGAAAGACACACCAATGTGTTTTTGGGCTGACAAACCAAGGTCAGAACTGATTTGACTTTCTGATAGGTCTAAGCAGCTTAATAGACCAGTGAGCTCCACAGGCCTCTTGCCCATCCATCTCAGCAGATGATCAATAGCCTATGGGAGGCTGCTGATGATGAATGGAGTAGAGTGGAGAAGGCAATACCCTGGTATGCTGTGATTACCATGGAATTGATATTCTGCACAGCTTTGGAGAAAACACTGATTCTGACTTCTGTTATTCAATGTGTTTATTCAACAGATAGAGAGAGAGCTGTCCTTCCAACTAAAAGGGCTCTCTGTGGGAGCATGATAAGTGGGAGTGACTGTTACAAATGTCATGAGTCACTGGCTGACTAGCTCCTATTAAAGTTATTCAAATCAAAGAATCTCAAGGCATCATGTGATTCAGCAGATCATACGCAGCGCGTTTAATTTCCAGCGGTTGAAACTCAAAGTAAACTCAAGCATGAGCACGGATAGGCATACAAAAGATATACAAACACAAATACACAGACACAGATATGCACCAACACATACGAAGCCACAAGTATGAACTTCTCTGCATTTAACATAACGCAAAGCCTACGCATAAAATTCATTCAACATGTAAAACAACCCACGCAGTAACATGTCTGCATAAACACAAAGTGCATAAATACAGCCACAAACGAGGGTGCCCACATGCTCCCCACATCTAAATTGACATATTCATAAAACAAAAATATTCACACATACAAAGCATTTATTTGTTTGTGTATTACTGGGGTTTGCCTAGGACTAATGGAGCAAAGCAGGGCAGTTTTAGAGACTGGTATTCCCTGGGACGGATCAGAAACTGACAGATGGTCTGCTCCTTATTTCCTGCACTAAACCCTCTAAAGCCCCCAACCTGTGGTCTTTTCGCACACACACAAGTACACACACACACACACACACAGTCAGAAAAAGATGTCAAAAATTATGAGAACAGGGATTGCTTGAAGGAGGAAATGATGGGGAAGGAAAGAACAATGTTTTCCTGTTGGATCAGAGAAAATGAAACCAAAACCGTTGTAGACTAATAGTTCTACTTCACTGAACCTTCCCAGTTTTTTTATGTTGTACAACTGGCCTCACTTCTCCTCTGCCAAACATTTTGTGGGCGGTTCAGAGTTTCAGCCCTGAGGTCCAGCCATAGAGGCACCGCATGGAGCCCAGTGATCAAAGAGAAAGCGCACTAACTGACTTGGTCCAGGCTGAGCGTTTGGCTACATTCCAGCACACTCCTCCTATGTCGCTGAGACCTCTGATGTTGTTGTGTGAAGGTGTAACGTGTGTGTTTGAGCACAGGCATGTGTATAGGCACGTGTATGTGAATGTGTACAAGATCAAAGGCATCTTAGAAATCCACCGCATACAGTAGTACAGTAGCACCCACTGGTTAAAATTGCACAGCCTTGATTACAGAGAAAAACAGAGCAGGGCACAGAGTGTTTGCAACACGGCGCAAATAGCCAAGGCAACAACAAATCAAATAAGCTGCAAAGACCCATGTAATTCTAAGTGACCTGTAATCCATTAAAATCTTTAAATCCCACATTGAAAACAGCTAGTGGCCTTTCCTAAAGTAAACTCAGACATTATTGATTTAGGCTTTATTAAAAACATCTCTCCCCATGGTAAATAGTGTCACTACAGTGTATTTAAGAATGATATTCTGCATTGTTGATTCCTTTCCAAGTCTTCTCTCTTAAGCCAAACAACAGTTAGCTAAGTGAATAGAAACAGCCTTCTTTTCCTGTATCAACACTGCAAGACTGAAACAAGACGACTGAAGAGGCAGCTCTCCAGGTTTTTTTGTTTAACTAATAGATGTAGTTCTCTACCTAGGACAAACAAAACAGCCAATTCATGGACTGCAACTCCCACCCACTGGAAAGAAAGTTTAAATGGAGTTCTGTGGTTACAAGGTCAATTGCATAACCTCCGTATCACATGGTTGTGAAAATACTGATCTATTCCAGAAGGATAAGAAATATCAGAATGGTTATCATTGCAAGACTAAAAACAAGCCTGCGTGGTCATAATTCATGCCATAACAGTCTTGTTTTAATTGATTTAAATCTCTGCGACAGAATTACAACATATGAGCTTTGAATTGGAGCAGTCATGACAGTCTGGTCTTTCATCTTGGCACCCTGCTTGGCTTTAGAGTGAGGTGCCCGTGGCAGTCTCTATAGTAGCTCCTCATACTATAGGCTTCTTTTTGCCATTACACACATTATATTACATAACTCTGCCACTGTACGGCCTTGGG
>OMLB01012003.1:21613-38978 GCA_900302555.1 Myripristis jacobus | reverse complement strand
TGTACGGCCTTGGGGCCTCAACTATCCGCCACTACAGCCATGGGACTGTCAATGCTTTCACAGAGACCCCCCTCCCCCTGAGGTCCCATCTCCCGTCTCCCAACCCCCAACCATTCACACAAGCACACATACACTCAGCCTTGTACATTGGCCATGCATCTTAAATACATTGGGCAGTGCTAGCTGGTTTTATACACATTGTTGGGCAGTAAACAAACACACACAAACACACAAATACACAAACACACACACACACAAGTGAGAACAATGCTTGGCTGGCTTTGCAGACTCCACATGACTTTACTGAGTGACAAGACTTGCCTTCACCACTGTGCTCCCCCACACAATTCAATACAGCAGCTTAGTCAGAAGTCTGTTAGTACGGAAAGGAATACACAAAAGTTTTAATGGGTAAACTTGAGTAGGAGATAAGCTTTGGTGAAGCTGATTGTAAATGTGATCAAAAACTCAGCTGTTTCATTACTAGCTTTGGTATATTGTGCATCATAATTTCACACATACAGAGTGGAAGATGAAATTTCACCAGGATGTAAAGCATAGAAAATGTTCCTTTTTGAATGCCAAACCGGCAACAGGCTTTTCTGGACAGAGGAGGAGATGTCTCCACACAGAAGTGGGTGTGAATGAATCACAGTTCTATGAGAAACACAAAAAAGTTTACTTTCACTGCGGACCAAAGAGAAGTTGCTATTCATACGTTGGGTTACATATAAAGTAGATTAAGATAAAAGGTAACTACCCACAGCAACTTCAGTCACACAGTCCAACATCAGGCCTCCCCTTCCTGATAGGCTGTGTAGTGAAGCAGGGCAGGAATCTCTGACAGTAGCCCGCTTATCTTGGTCCAACCAGATAATGCAGAGATCCAGGGTATAAATCCTCAGCTCAGGGCAACTTTAAAGCAATTTAAATTGGCCACCCCCGGGCTCATCACCACAGATTTATGAGAGAACCACCAACACAGCCCCTCACTCTTAAGGAGGTAGGTGCAGGGGAGAGTTACACTGCCCATCACAACTGCACCCTTGCAGTATTACTAATGCATTTGTAAGAGCAGCCCTACTCTTAGCAGTTTGAGGATACATGTGTTGCTCAAGGCTTCATGAACAGTAAATAGTAACAGGCAGAAGACTAATATGAAAACCTAATTTGTCATTTAATTTCTATTTCCACTTGAATTTTCACAGTTATCACACAACCATTTGAATTTCATGATGAGTCATTTCCTATGAAGTGACAGTGTGCAGGCATCATGCATTCCTGACTTGACAGTTAATGTGATGGATGTGATACTTTATTGATCGCGGTGGGGAAAATCTCTTTTCGCTTACCACCAAGCCCCCATGACACAAACAGAGGTCAGAGAGCAGTTAGCAGGGATATGGGGTCTTACTTAAGTACAGACTACTCCAGCAGGGTGGATGTTCTCTGACACAGTCTTAAGCACCTCTGGTAGAAAGATGGCCTCCTTCATCTCTCCATGCCACCCCACTTCCCTCAGGACACTGTTATTCTGCACTGGCATGTGCCTTAATAACGTAACCAGCTTTTTACTACTGTGTGTAGAGTTGAAAATTGGGCAGCTGGGATTCCAGAAGTAAAGATCACATTCATTTTCCCAAATGCAATGTTACGCGATGACCAGTTTGATTATTTCCAACGCTTGGATGGACATGAAACTATCCTGACTGGATCATTAGTACATACAAATAGCCATTGCGTTGAAATGATTCCGGTTCATTGAAAACTAATGCAAGGAACAATACTGCATATTTAACAACTTCAGAATTTGAGTCAACTACAAGTCCTCCTTACAAGTTCTTACAAGCACTGACTTCATACAAATATTCTTGGGTCATTTCAGTAATTATGGTGCCGCGTTTTGCTCCTGATGGCAACCAGCAATCTACAATACAACTTAAGATAATGCTGACTATACTGTGCAAGTTTGGCTAGCGTCTTCACAATAGTAACAGCCAATGATGCACATTGGTACTGTAGTATTTAGCGCCATTTAACAAACACAAGAACAAAGATGAAAAAAACGAGGATGAACTAACAGCAAAACATGACTGTTGTTTATTTATTTAGGTGACTGCCATCATTCTGTGCTGAGTAATTTAGTAGTGATTGTTAAAAGTAATTCCAAAAACAATGGGCAACATACTTCCAGAGCCCTTGGCCTCACCCACTTCACAGTTCTTGTTCTAAATAACACTGGTTCAGGGAATGGTGAAAACAAAGCAGTCCCAAAGATAACCATGCCATTCTGACAGATGAAGAGATCGCTACAGCCATATTAACAAGCAAAAAAGGGTGAAAACAAAAATGAGACTGAATAGAAGAAAGCACTGCCTAAGTATCGTAGCAACACTCGGGATTCATGCCATCAGCTTTCACCATTTACCTCTTACCTATTCCTACCGGTCTATTCATTCTCCTATAATCTTGATTAAAATATAACAAGGAAGCCTAAGGATGAAATGATTTATGGATTTCAATTATGCTACGCAGAATAAGCAGTTAGGACTTCCAGTGTTTTTTATAGATGTTGAAGCAGCAGAGCTCAGACAGGGCACAGAGGTGAAGGCTGCAGCTGAGGATGTGACGAGACTGCCATTGCAATAAGTCAATATGAACCGATGCATATTTCCACATCAAATGAGAAATGACTCAGTCATAAGCCATTCAAAAAAAAAAAAGTGCTGGCCTTCGAGGACGTGGTTAACATGTGACTGTCACTTACTGGCACCTGACGCTTTCAGTTTTATGTGTTTGTACTTTAAGAGTGTAAAAAACAGAGGTACAGAGTGTCCCAGCAGATGCTTTTCATATTTCCTTTTTTTTTGGTCTTTTTGGGGAAATTTGACTTGGGTCAGCGTTGCGGGTAGACATACTGATTGCAGGGTGAAAAGAAATGATTTCCGCACACTGTTAAGCACCCAATAAACAATTTTCCCATACCATGCCTGCATTCCATATTTTATTAAGTTCTCCAGAACTGTCAAGTAGAACGTGCATGATTTTTTTGATAGGCTCCATAAACTCTGAGCCTTCTAAGAAAATACAGCCCTAGTCATCATGGTGTGCCAAGTGAGGGTATTGTGATGTGAACTTATATGAACAGACCTGAGTGATGGTTGTACTATTGATCATCACTGGGCTGTGGTCACCTACTTCTCTGGGGTCACATATAATTTCTTCAGTTTAATTCACATTTAAAAGAAGATCATTTATGACACATAACTGAACAAAATGTTTCATCTCAAAATGATAGGAAGATGTATCACTGTCTTTATGCAACAGGCTTAGGACAGCAGTGTCATCAGAGAACTTAAGTATGTAATTGTCCAGGTATCTTCTCACACACTCAGTGGTACAAAGTATAAAAAGGACTGGTGGGCTGTTTGGGTCTAGAAAGGCTGCTGTCAGTCTTGACATACCGAGTGCATTTTGTCATTAAAAGAAAAGTAGTACCACCTAATGAGTGAGTTTCTGAATGAGCAAATGTGGCTAAGAAGTATTAAAAGCTGAGCTAAAATCTACAAAAAGAAGGCATGTTTAACCATTTGAATTTCCCAGGTGTTTGAACATCCTGATAACCTTCAAACCTGATATTCCTGATGGAGTATCAGGTTTGAAGATCAAGTGATACAGTCAATAGCATCATCACTTCCCAGCCACTGCCTGCCATTAAATTGGAAAGGGTCTAACTGAGGGTTGCCACCTGATTTGAGTGCAGACATCAGGCATTTATCAAAACATTTGATCATGACTGAAGCTAAAGCAAAAGCTCTGTATTCATTGTTTTCAATAGGACTGAGCTTTTTGGGCACTGGTGTGTTGACAGTTTTTTTTTCCCAGAGTGTTGGTATGGAGTGTGAATCCAGTGACTGCTGGGAAATATGGCACCATGCCAGGGTCACTTATTCTGCACAAGTTTTCAGCAAAAAGACACGCTGCAAGTAGAGCGTGGATCGGGCCGCAAATTTTTGTCCAAACCCAATCCGAGCACGAGATTTTGCTTGTCCTCCATTACTAGGTTACATTTTCCACCTGAAATAGCCTATGTGTTGCCCTCAGCATTGTCACGTAAACACCATACAGGACGTTGTCCAGAGCAGACAGTAGGTCCATCATTCTTCACTTAAATAATGCCGACGTGACCAAACATGACCAAAACCTGAACATAATTTCTAGATTTTCGTCCAACCCGTCAGGTCCCGATGGGTCCAAACAGGCCCAAGTCGGGCAGCCACACTCTAGCTGAAGGGACATTTGCAGTAATGCGCTGAGTTGTGCATTACTGATATGAATTCTTTCTTAGTCACCATTAAGTAAGCTTCAACCTTAAAGTGACATGATCTACTGCTGCCAAAGTAGAGTTTAAACCACATCACTGTGGCAGGATTAAGGAAGTCATTGATCTTCATGTGCAGTTCTGCTGGCTCTAATATTAATAGGTTCTGGCTATTCTACTCATGAATGATATGCATGGCTAATTCAATTAACAAGCAATATTTCAGCCCACATTCCAAGAAGGAAAATAAATGAAAACAATCTAAACCCCAATTTCTTGTGAAACAATTACTCTATTTCAGACTAAATCTAATCTGTTTAAAAGGATTGACCCAGAGCCTGACTGTAAATTGATTTAGTGTGTCATTCTATTGGCAGAGGAAACGTAAACATGCTCATCAGTGTGAGCATTAGTGGGTGAATTAAGGGAGAAGTGCTGAAATGTGACTGTGGGTCTCCGCTGCATCTCCCACATAAATACACACAGACATACACACACACACAAACACAAATAGACAAACAAACAAACCAAAACTTGCATACAGACACGGACACATAACAGCCATTTGAACACAAACACACAGACACTCCCCTGAGTGTTATGAGTAATGCAGCTGTCACATGAGGGAATGTGATGTGTCATATACAACAACTGATACAAGTCATCCCCGCAGACTGGTGAGTGATGGATAAAGATCAAACAGGAGAAGAGAAGAGAAGAGAAGAGAAGAGAAGAGAAGAGAAGAGAAGAGAAGAGAAGAGAAGAAGAGAACTTTAGCTTTGTCTCCTGACCTGATAGGCAGATGAAGGTCATGTAGTCTCCCTGACCACCAGTGGCCAGGAAGGGAATCTTCTTCTTGGTCCTCCGTTTCACCTGCACAGCCGCGAGCATCTTCTCGTCATGGGGCGTGAAGACCTCTTTGTTGATGGCGGATTTGGCACTCATCTCTAGGGCTTGCAGGAGTGAACAGAGGGCGAAGGGATAAGGTGGAAAGGATGAGATCCACTCTTCAATAAAGTGGAGGAGAGAGAGGGTAAAGAAAAAAGTGGTATCAGATTACACCATTAAAAAGGAAAAGATCAACCACAGCATCTGGTCAAACTTTGTTAAACTTCCAGGAGAACCGCAGGGAAAAAAGGATGGTGCAGATAGCTCAACAGCCCATCCTCTGTCTGCTCACAGCTTTAACGCAGACCCAGTCATTCCCCTCAAACTCCAAAACACACACACACATACACACACACAGAGAAATCCAATCTCAATTCATATACTTTCCACTGCTCACAGCGAATGCCACCATAAAAGAATGTAATGACAGAGGGAGTAAATGGTTCCAAAATGCAGGACAGTCGCTCCTCTCTGTGCTGCAGCCAATCTCCATGCTCTATCTCTCTAAGTGCATTGCCAATATTCTCCTTGGAAGCACTGCCACTCGCCAAATTGAAATGACTTAAACTGAAGCCTTTAAGAGTAAGTCTCACCGATGAAGAACAGAAATCATGTTTCTGGTACTATTACAGCCACCTCGTACGTGGCAAATTTATCTCTCCTGGTGTCTAGGAACATATCACCAGAAATGGAGCACAATGGTTGATGGCTGTCAGGAAAAAAAAAAAAAAACGGTGCTTAGTTAGGCCAACTGTGCTTAAGCACAGGATGCGGTCATAAAAAAGTGGGTTAATTAGGTCCAAATGCTCTCAAGAGGACTATGGAGTTTAATCATTTACTCCACACGCTCAGTCAATCATTTACCACACACACACATGCTTACTCACCCTAAATACATTCACACACAAGCAGACACAGACATTTACAGTACAGACCACACCGCTGCTGCAGCACCAATCTAGACGTCAGTTTCAACCATTGGATGAATTACTCTGCTGCGAGGCATAGCAACCCAAACTGCAAAACAATGCCTTCATCAAATTGGCTTGCTAATAAACAACAGACCGAAAGCACCAAGTTGTTTTCTGGCTGTGCAGCCGGCTTCAAAGGAGTGTTCAGCAACTTAGTAGGAGTGGGCAGAATCAATTTGTGGACACAGTTTCAACGTTTACTAATAATCACCCAACCAAAACCAGCAGGAGAACAAGGTTTACATGAGTAGCAAAAAGTCCCCAAGTAAAACTCTCCACCCACAAACGTGGTGGCTGAAGGGCTGCCATTGTTGCTCAGTGCTCATTGTTATAGAGTAGGATTACGTCAGGCCAGGAAGAAAGTCAGACAGCAGTAAAACACACAAGGACCCTTACAGCAGAGATACTTAATAATGACATAATCATAGTGCAAATGAGGAATGTCTCATAAATAATCAGGAATGTCTCGTAAATAAATGCACATAAAACATTTACAAATCACATATTAATGTGTCGAAGTAAACATGCACGCTACAAATGCATTTTGAATTGGATGATAAACTATTCTTGGTAGTATGTATGTCTGAAATTGTCAAAAATGATGGTTAGCATTACAGAAGTCAGAAAGTATTTGTGCACTTATGAGTAAACTTCCAAGTCATGATATTATATCTGTAATTGTGCTTTTGTGCAATGATTGATGCACAATACATTCCTGATTTCATAGTTACACAAAAGACAATTCTAGCACAATTTATTACTGGTGTACTTTGAGTGCAAGACTTTAAGAGTAAACAAAAAGTGAGCCAAAACTGTGTGGAGAGGAATTAAAATGGCTAATAAATATGCCTTCCCTTTGAGTCTTCATCTCAAGCACAAAAGCTGTTCTGCCCTCAGCCTTAGGTCTACAGCACGAAAAGACTTTGGTCCACTGCCTTTTCATCTGACACCAAATCCAAAGTGCAAAATTATGTTTTGAGTTAGACTCAAGTTCATTAGTGTTACATCATATAAGAGTCCTCTGATAAAATAAGGAAAGAATTGAACAGTGCACTCTGTGCATGCCCCCAGTGCACAAACAGCACAGTGCTAATCAAAAAACCTGAACACAGTCAAGTACTCAAGCCTTTTTTGAATATTCAGCTCTGAATCTACTAACTGCTTTTAAATGTTCACCACTGACAGACAGACTGACTATCAGAGCTACAGAATTTGAAGACAACAGAAGTGAATCAGTGAAAGGTTTTTGGTCTTGTTGCTCTCCAGTGGTAGCAGAGCAGCCCAGCAGAGCCCCTCTCTGGAAGCCCTGATCCATAGTATCTCTCCCTCTTCTCCACAATCCTCCAGCTGAGATAGAAGGCTATCCTCATCTCCTTGCAAGCTGTCGCCAAGCAAAAGGGAGTCCATATCCCCCCTCAGGTGGCCCACTGAAGCATGACGGGAAGGAGGGATAAGGGGATGGGGGATGTGAGGAAGAAAACAAGGAAGAGGAAGAGGAGGAGGAGGCAGACAGGAGCCTCCAGGCAGTGAAATGTGGCCAGATACAATGCCTAGCTTATGGTTTGACTTTGAGCTGCACGCCTTATGCAATGCTCACAGTGCAGGGCTATGCTGCTGTAGAGGAAGGAGCTATAGGGAGCTGCTGTGGCAGTGAAAATGACGCACATATACTTTACTGCTGCTTATCACCCCATTTCCTCGCACAGCCCCTTTCAAAAACACTTCATTAACTGTGACTGTACCTTGCCAAGCAGTGAAAAGAGTAGCACTGTTCCTGCTCATTCCCTTGCTCTCCTCTTGCCCAGTGTTAATGTGAAATCTGTTCAGTCAGTGCTCACGGCTCTCCTGGGGCCTTTTCAGAGCGGGGTCTTTGAGTTGGCAGTGCAGCCAGTTCTCTTAGCAGCACCACAGCCCTGCTCTCCAGGCTCTTTTCACAAGCCCACGGGAACTTGTCATAGAAGCAGCAAGAGAGGAGGGAAGCACCTCCAAAGACCAAGTGGAAGATATGAGCCATGACAGCCTCATCACAGACTGTAGGTCTCTTTTATCATAGCCTTAAAATTCAATGCCAAATTAGCTGCTGGCATAGAAAGAATTACCATGTATAAATTGCTCTGCTGCTCCTATGGTTACATTAGTGTCACTGGAGTTGAGAAAAAGAGAATAATTGTTTGGGAGAGAGCGCCGTCAAAAATATCAAGCTGTAAATGCTGACTAGTAAGCAAAACAGAAGAAGGCAATCAAAACCAACTGGGGACAGTTTGGTGCAGGATTGTCTCTCTCTGCGACACATGGCTCATAGCTGTGGTGTAAAATTTGTTTGTGCATATGTGTATGTACGCATACAAACAGGGATGGGTGAAATGGACAAATATCATGATATCTTTGATCGAGTACCTCTATACTGATACTGGGACAGTATTGTAGATGGATGACTATTGTTGCTTCCATAAAAATATTTACACTAGGGCTGAAATCATATTTCAAAGATACTGCAATTAATTTTACAGATATTGTGATTGTGATATGAGTCATAACTTAAGCAGAACTGATAATTTTTGCGCTATAACTTTCACTTTCTTTTTTTAACTTTCATTTTCACTGAAACAGCTATTAAAATGGTTGTGTGGTTTTTAATTGGGGTCTGTACTCAGCAAACATGTTTTCTTACATCTGCAAATTATAACTTGTAGGCCAGGGCACCTCTGTAGGACCATAAGGCTTCATTTACAACAACGTTTTGTCAGATGTTTTAGCTTTATCAAAAAACTGTAGGCCTAACTCCTGCAGTCTGGATATTGCACTTGGCCATATTGTGATTTCAATTAATTGTTCAGCCCTAATTTACACACACAACAGATTTTTGTTGAACAGTCATTGTTAATGGGGAAATAATGACATAGCAGGTAGGAAAGCAAATAACAGAACAGCCAGAGCAGTTTAAGTTCAAAATTACATCCCTCCGCTGTGATGCAGCCTTTAGAAGCAGGAAAAGACAAGACCTACGCCATGTCACAATATTAAATATTGACATTCCCAGACGATGACTGGTGAAATATCACACTATCACTACTATATGACCAAGCTTCATATGCTAGTAACTGTTAATACCTATCAAAAAAGATGTTAAAAGTAATATAAGAATATACAATTTGTCTCTAGAAACCTATGTACTTTAAAGACTAGTAGCCTATATGCAGAAAAAAAATCCATTAAGTAAACACAAATATAGGTGCACTGGTGTATCAAAGCCTTGCTTGCAGATAAGACAGCAGCATAACAAGGATAAGAGTCAGTCTACGTGCAGCAAAAGACACCCCCTCCCTGTAGAATCTCTTTTAAAGCTAGCATAGTCTCTATTATTCTAGGCTCACCACAGTTTTCACTGTCAAGGACGTCCAAAAGAAACAAAACTTCACTTCATCTGCAGCCTCTTTGTGCACGACCTTCATGTTGACTCACAACTCTATATAAAGCTTTGATTTTACAGCAAACCTCCCACAGAGCACAAAACTTCATGGACTACATCTTTAGAGAATGACATCATACAATGGTGACACTTTGAATGTGTTGTGATCTAACATCACCACATGCACAGATGGTATATGTTACCTCTCATAAAATGATGGAGAGATAACCCTGCTGTCTTTGTGGTGTCAGTGCCAGCTTTTGATGGATTAATATCTGGGCGTACCTCAAGGGGAGAAGCATCGGACTGCAGATGGTAGGAAAGACTCATTCTTTACATGAGCAGTAATAACACTTCAGTCACAGGCCACTTGGATGTACCATGTTCCTTGATAGGGCCAATAATGGTGAGATTTATTTTGCTGTACAGCTTCGCCTTCCAGTTTACACAGAGGGAAAACTCTGATATTTCCTAAGATGAGACATGAAAGTCAGAGAAGAGAACTAATTTATTTTAGCAGTATCTCAGTGATGTTCTGCAGAGAAAGTGCACTCAGGGACTGAAACCACTCTCAGTGCTTTGAGGCCTAATAGTAAAGCATTAAATCAGAGGAATGTTCTCTAAAATAACCTCACAGAGAACACCACAAAACTTTTGTTGTGAATTTTTGTTAATGCAAAAAAGCAAGCACAAGGATACGACTGTTCATTTATAGGCTTGGTGAACACTGAAAACTTGAGGATTGATTTAACTGTCCCAGACAAGTTTCTGCGATTTGACACAGACTCTCTACATCAGAGCCAACTCAGTGCCCATGTGAAGCTCATTAAGTCGGAATAAGTCACAGTTTCCATCTCGCTGAGTGTTTAAGCCTACTCAGACATCCAGAGATTTGCAAACATGTTGATTTTGTCAGCACAAAATCTGCTATACTCTTGTACTGTGTGATATGTAAAGACAAGGTCTGAGAACAGCGAGCAGCAAGATCCAATTGCATGTGAGCCAACAGCTCTCAAGGAAACCAGACAGAAGAGGTGGAAACTACAAAACAACGCATCATTATGCATTTATAATTTACATCTACCTCTCCCTGCAGAATTGACAACCATTTTCTCCCCAAAATTTGGCATCCAGGTCTTTTATCTATTCCTTTCTGGCACAAATGAGTACAAGTTCAATGAATGTTGTGAGCTGCTTTTCCTTTTCAACCTTCATTTCAACACAATCAGGCAAAAAAAAAAAAGTCAGTCATATTTTGCATTTGTTCAATAATACAGCAGTCTCATCAAGATTCCTCACAAGCCAAGCATCCATAATCTGCATTCCTGACCTGAGATGCTACAAGAGTAATTTGTGGACCATTTTATTACTACAAGGCCAGAACAGTAGTCAGTGTTTGTGCCTGAATCATTTCCAGGTAGGGGCCCAAATTGTGAAGGGAGGTGGATAAAGGATGAAAAGCTCTTTTCCTCATTTTCTTCAGTTTTGCTCCACTAATTTGCTATGTTTCTTTCCTTTTTTCTCAAATTGTTTCAAGAAACAAATCTACAGCACATAGTGAGGGGTGAAAGTTCAGTGACAATATAGATGGCCACAAAAATAGTTGCTCTCTGTCACAGCAGCAGGTTCAGTATGACCTCTACTCTTATAGCTCAAAAAGTAAAAATAAGAGGACCCATCTATTTGCCTCGGTGACTCAGCTGCTTGTAAGGGTTGTTATATAGTGCCAGAGAGGCAAGAGCTAACCATGAATCAATGACTGACACGCCAAACCACCAAATGAGCTCATTCTTTACAGCTCAGGACCTTATGGCAATAAAAACCTTGGGGAGGGACGGAGCAGCACCCACAATCAGGTAAAAAAAAAAAAAAAGCAGCACTCGGTAAGCAGCAGAAAAACCAACAGTCATTCAGTAACAGACATCCCAAACATAACAGCCAGGGGCATCATTAGTACAATGACTGAATTATCAACATAGGTACCAGCCAGAGGCATTAACAACAGGACACTGAATCTACAATTTGTTTACATAAGCTAAAAGTGACAGTAGCACTGTGTCCCTTTGCAGAGACAAAGCAGTGCGTATGGAATATAGTTATAATGAAACCACAATAGAATCTTATGTTAAACTGTTTTAGAGAAAAACTACAACCAAAAAAAACGTACTGCCAATCTTGTGACTATTTGTGTCTGTTCCTGTATTACAGCATATTGCAAAGCAGAGTTGTTGCTCATGGTCACAGAAGAGACCTCTGTCATGATGTCAGTCATGTAGGCAACCACAGCAGGACGGATCTTGGTGTTTCATCACAAACCCTGGCCGTCTGTTTTGTTCTTCTTTTCATTTTATGCGCCACTGAAGTAAATGAGGCTCATTATGTCTTTCTTCAAGGCTGTGTCTAAAAGGAGCGCCTGTCCTCTGGCAGCAGAGCAAGTCGAGACAGTGGACACGCAGGGAGAGAAGCGGCTTGACATTTGACAGTGTACTGACTGTAATTGGATGCAAAAGTGTGGGGAACGTTATACGCTTATCTTCTGTGGAGTTGCAGAGCAAATTAAACTCTGAACTCCTGCATGGGAACACACAATATTTTAACATAAGTGGGTTAGTTAACAGGATTGGGAGCCACAGGGGCAGGATTAAGAGCCGTAGAGTTAATGTGAACCAAACACCCTGCTTGGTCAGAACCTGTCACAGAGGTACTGCGAAAGAGATGTGGGGTTATTACTCCTTATAGACATTCAAATTTAAATAGGTTATTTCACCTTTGGATGTAGCACACACTCAGCAAATAGGTACACAGGCAATCCCAAACAGTAATTACAGTACACTACCCAAACTGACCCCTCTTCAGCCCTGTTTATGAGAGGTGTGTTGTTACACCTCCACAATTGATTAGAGCCTCACAGAAAAACACTCCTCTTCAAACGATGCTTTGAACACACTACTTTCATGAGAGCTGAGTTGAACACACTGATAGAAGCGACTGCCAGATGACAACAAAACACACACACACACACACAGAAAGAGAGAGAGAGAGAGAGAGAGAGAGAGAGAGCGAGAGCGAGAGAGAGAGATCAGTGTGCTTCAAACTTGCACTTTTTGACATGCACACATAACACCAACATGAGGGAGACATGAGGCAGATGTCTCACTGCTGTTCGCTTTGCTGTTTCATGACACCTCAGTGATGTGAGACATGAATGAATGTTTACATATGTGATCATAAGGAGAATAAAAAAAAAACATCTGCTGCCTCTGAATTTAAATATCAAATCTTGCCAGCGTGAATTAAAGACATCACAATCACTGCACTCTGCTATCAAAGTTGCACAACACCCACATTTACCTGTCTCGGCTGGCTGGGGGGATTTACGACTCCATTGTATACAGACACAAAGCTCCCTTGTTTTAATGAAATATCAGAAGCTTTGAGCTTTGAGCAAGGAGCTATTTTAGTTTGCTTGTGCACTATTACCCTGAACTGGCAGGACTCCAAAACTAGGAGGCGTGGTGCTCGTACCAGTTACAGCGAATTTGTAATCACATCATCAGCTACGAATTGGCACTAATGCAGCTGAAATTAATTGCAATTCCGGTATTTAAAAAAAAAAAAAGGCAGCGCGTCAACTGTTTATCAGCAGCCCAAGTTCGTTTTCAAAGTGCATGCAGGCTATAAGATTTATCGGAGGTGACTGCTTTTGCCAAAAAAACGTAGCTCCTGGGACATGAAGGTCTGCAAAATATGTTTTGAAGGAGAAAAGCTCAAAGCAGCCGCGCGCGCACTTGATCCGCAAAGAAGTGGCTGAAAGGTTGTTGACGCTCGCGCAGACCACAAGTGCCAAAATGTTGTCAGTAACGCTACAGATTAAATGATTTAGCACTCATATGTGGGAAAACATTGAATAAACTTTTTTTTCTCTCTCTCTCCACGTACATTAAACCCAAAGCACTCTCATTCACTACAGCACATTACTCACCGATGTGTGTCAACGACGCTTTCCACGTGCGGTTCAGAAAGCTTCAGTAAACGTCCCCAGCTGTTCCAGTTCACCCACTTTCAACAGCCTGCTCCTTCTTGTTATCTGTTCAAACCAAACGGTAACATTTCGTATTTGACATTGCGCCGAATTCACTTCTACAACAGTTGCTGCTGCTGCTGGGTGTCCCTCTCTCTCTCTCTCTCTCTCTCTTTCACTCTCTCGCCTTTTCTCTCAGCGGAGGGGGGAGTTTGTTTTCCCTGCTGCCGTTTCTGCGGAGGGACCGTCTGTCTGTCTGGATGGGAAACCAGTAGCAGGTTCCCAGCCACACTGAGCCAGCCGCCAATCACGTACAGTACGCTTACGTAGCGCACTGCACATCTGCACTTCATGGGAGTCTCCAGTATCTTTTTAAGTCAAAGAACAAAAAAAAAAGAAAGAAAAAGAAAAGAGTAGTCACACTATAAGTCCCTTCACTCAGTGAATACTGGCAGATAAAAAAAAAAAAAAATAGCTCACTTGTTTTCTCCCTATTTATTTTCCCTGGTGACATGAACACAAACAAATCACATATTAATCCACAGCTCTTGAATGAAACGTTGTCTGGAAGCATAGATATTATACAACTGTAACTGTACCCAGTTTATTGCCTACTTTTTATGACTCAAACATGCCCCCACACAGTTAGCTACTACACTGGCCTACCTGAATATTTTCCAGTAGCTCACTGCTGATTATGTAGGAGCCATCAGCCTCTATGTTAGTGAATGTTTCTACATTGCCAGCTGTTGGCCACCGTGCTTTGTTGCTATAACCATGCCAACAGCAAGCTGCTCCCTAAGAACTCACACTCGAGGCAGTGGCAGTGTGTGTAGTGTGTGTGTGTGTGTGTGTGTCTAATGTTTTGTGTATTGTTTTGCTTGGCTGCGTGTGAGTCATCTAGATTCCCCATAGAGCTCTAATTCCTGTCCTGATACAGTTTGACTTCTTTGATAAGCTCTGTTTGTGGTTCGAACACACTTGGACACCATTGCCTCATCAAGATTTATGTGCTCCTGTTTCTTTTGTTCATCACCACCGGTCGTTATCATGTTTTAATGGAAAACGATGTCCATTTCAGACATCATTACTTGTTGTTAAAAGCGCAGAGAACCAGCTGTACAGTGGCAGATGTCGTCGTGTCAGCTGAAAGGTTTAAAAGCATGATAAAAATTAACCAGACAGTGCTCCACGTACCATGCAAGAACAAATATTACTTAGGGCTTGTTGTTGCGGCGGTCCAGTAATCAAACATGAATGTTCCTCAATTTTCTGGCCCTTCCATCTTTCTTGGGATCATTTTACAGTTTGTCTGGCTTTGTGATTCCATGCAAGAGTAAACGGCTCAACCATCTGGTCCAGCATGTGGAAAGAGTTCATTTCAAGAAATTAGAAATGAAAAGAGTTTGCTGAGTCTTCTGAGGCTATTTTTTTTATATTTTTTTATATACCTTCAGACAATACACATCCACTTTGATTTACAGTGGCTCACTCCTGTATAGCCTGTAAATTTGGGTCTAGAGAAGGGGAGTGTTTTGCTGCTATAGCCTCAATGCCTTTGGGACAGTAGCAAAAAAGTACAGGATATAGTGTGTAAGACTCTGTGGAAATATAGAGCTGTGTCTCAGTGCTCCCCTACATGAACAAACACTTTCAAAGTAATGAGTCACTCTCTCCGAGTTGAGGTTGAGCGAAATGAAAGTCGCCAAAGAAAGACTGCAGATATAACATGCAGCCACACACACACACACACACATGCACGGATACACTAACAGTAGAAAGGGTTAAAGGGGCATTAGCTGTTTCCTGCCGATGAGTCTGGGAATTCAGGCAGCTGAGTCTCTCTAGGGAGAGATTGGCCCATGCTATGTTCTGATGAAAGAGGTAACACACTGCATTGAGCCAAGCCAAGGTTTCTATGGCACTACCAGCCTCAAAAACAGTCAGCAGAATGATTGCCCAACAAATTCGTTGCAAGTCTTTGAGTGGTTATTGCTCAATTCAGTGCTGAGGTTAGATTTTAGGATGCCTGAATCACACCGCAGAGACTAAAACGTCCTCCGCATTTTGCCAACATGGCTAGAAGTTTCCAAGATATGTTGGAGATGTGGTTGGAATTTTTAGAAGGGAAACAGTGGTAGAAAATAACAGGTTAGAGCTGCTCTGGTGCATGTGTTTCATTACGTTTGTACTATTATACTATTTTTAGAGTTATTATGGGCATTTTCACCCGTAACCAATGGAAATTTGTTCATAAAATGGAAATGTTGGAAGAAAGTAGCACTTGCACAATGGTTTATGCACCCAATAATATTTACTCGGAAGAAGACAGCCTACAGGCCACACCCTAACACTGCAGCCAAAAGCAGGCAAGGGAATAGTAAGGGAACACCTGTACCTAATAGATACCTTGTGCCTGATGAGTAGCCCAGGAGGACAAGGGCTGCATTTTTCTGAATAAATATGATTAGGAGCATAAACTAATGTGTGACTTCTACCCTCTCTCTCTCAATTTTTCAACTCAGCATTGTTTGCCTGAAACTTAATACTGCAAACTGATAATCCCTAAAGTTAAGCTTCACAATTTCCCAATCATCGCTGTTTTTACAACCATGTCAAAACTGTGAAAGTGTTTAATATTCAGTGGAACATTTTTTGGAAAGCACGCAAAATCTTGAGCTGAGTGAGTCAGATTACTTGAGTATGGCTGCTTTTTTTAATGAGAGACTTGTTTTATTTTCTAGGCCACACCTGTGTACCACTGATCTCTGCACAATTTAACACAAGAATTGGTGAGGTTTCTTTTGAAATGCAACAGCTCTTTTTTTCCATCAGCGCTCCCAGAGGAGGTTTGAACTCCACCTAGCACTCTGTCTCTGTTGACTCCATCACCTAGCGGGTTCCTCTATTTGCAACCTCATTCCTTAACCTTTTTCCCTCTCTCCACACATCCTCTTCCCCCCCTTCCAGAGTCCTCCACAAGTGGAAAACATAAACATCCTTCCTGCCCATGACATAGACACAGAGGAGGCTGTGCAGACAGGCCTGGAGGAGGGAGAAGGAGGCGCCTCAGTCTCTGCGGAGAGCAGGGTAAACATGGAGATCTGACGATGGAGGAATGGAACGGTACGGTGGACCCTCTGCTTCTCCACTACGCACATGGCCAGATGGCTGCCACACACTCACACTCTTCAGACACACACGCACTCTCTCCCTCTCTTTCTCGCTGCTGCACTAATCAAGCAGTATATTTATATGGTTTGTTGTTTATTCAGCAATTTACATAAATCACAAGGTCATACACTAAAGAAGAATTATGTAAACTTATAGCTAACTTAAGAAAGATGTGTCTGGTGCTTTTCTAATCAACATCCATACATTACTTCAAAGAAGTGCATATGCGTGCATGTGTAGCATGCTTGCTTGCATGCCTTCATGTGAGTTTGTATTATTTATTTCTTTTCTAAAATCACAGTCGCTTTCTGGTTCTTGTTAACTTTATGGAAAACTCTCCATTCCAAGCAACACTCAGGGAGGTGGACTGTGTGTTTATGTGAAGAGGTGTCTGAAACCTCTTGTTTAGATTTCACTTGTCAAGTGAGAGAAAAAATTTATGTGTCTGTGTGTGTGTGTGTGTGTGTGTGTGTGTGTGCACGCGCACAAGCTCCTCTCTATACATTGTACATTCTCTAACTAGGCCAAGTGTAACAATCCACTTTACTAACCATATATTGGTGTGAAATGAGAAGATATTC
>OMLB01012003.1:9431-21593 GCA_900302555.1 Myripristis jacobus | reverse complement strand
AGTGAGAGAAAAAATTTATGTGTCTGTGTGTGTGTGTGTGTGTGTGTGTGTGTGTGTGTGTGTGTGTGTGTGCGTGCGCACAAGCTCCTCTCTATACATTGTACATTCTCTAACTAGGCCAAGTGTAACAATCCACTTTACTAACCATATATTGGTGTGAAATGAGAAGATATTCAAACCTCGGATCTGGCATTGATTTTACCTACAAGAGCCAGATGGAACATCTTTCACACATAACCCTTAACCAATAACATTAGTTACACCCCTAACCAATCGCATATAGGCACATAGTAACTCAAACTGTGTGATGAAGAACACTTATTTGAATACCCTGCGGACTTCTATTTTGTTTTTTCTTCTTTTCTTCTCCATTGATGCTTGTCCAGCTCCCAATATCAATTAGGTTTCCTTGGCTGAGTTCACTCACAGTTTAAACCCTGAGACAATCAGTACTCATTTGAATACACCTGGGATAATCAAGCCTTTTTGTTGCATGAAGAATTCTGTATTCTTTCGCAAGGTAAAAACTGGCTTTTGCAGAGAGGCCTGTGCTGAGCAGAAACATATTTTAGATACACTAGTGTGTAATATCTGTATTATTTTTAAAATGAGTCATTGTAGGACAATGGTTGTCACAAGACTTCATCTGAACAGTCCTGTGTCTGGGTGAATTATGGAGATTATCCATTTGACCTTTTAATCACCGTGGGAACAGACAGACCTGTCACTTCTTTACACTTATCCTAAGAAAGTGCTGCTTATATTAGTGCTCATGCAGAAACCAGCCTGAAACACTGTGTCCTTCTTGGAGTGTTGAATCTTGTAGTCAGTTCTAGGGATATGTTTTTGCCAAAGACCATCATTTTAATTAGATTTGAAACAGATATGAACCATCAGTCATCTGAACGTCAAACCAGGCACAAGTAATGGCTTTCATATTCAAATAAATCCAAGATGCTGTGATATAGTCACAGAATTTGCTTTGAGTCCTTGCTTTGAATTCTTCATTGATCAAAAAAAGCTAATTAAATGCTTGCTTGTTCAAGTTAATCACTCGTTTAGTTTTAATTCATAAAATCAATATTTAATTACATAAAGCTGTTGGTCTATAGGGGAAGGAGGAAGCATCACTTAACTTGCACTATTAATCTATTTATCTCTAACATAACTGGTTGAACAGGACTTTCCACTTTTTTAATCTATAGTAGAGTGTAAGTGTAGAGTGTAGATTGTATTGTTTTTCTCAAATTACACATGAAGAACTTCCTTGAGCTAAGCTTGTCACGGCTCCAGCCATAACTTTAGTTTTCCCTTGTGTTTCTCTGTGGACCCTGCCTCCCTTGTGCTCTCCTCCTCCCCCCGTCTGTCTCGTGGTAAGAGGTCTCGAACGCTTTAGTACCTGTTTCTAGAGCTGACTTCCTTGTGTTTCCTCGTGCCAGTGGTTTTTTACACTGTGTCTCATTGTGCCCAGGAATCCCTTGCGCCCTCTGCCTCAGTGCCTCCCTGCTCGCCCACACCTCTCCTGCCTGCCTGCCTGCTGCTCCAACTCACTGGAACTCAGCCAGTCTGTTCAGCCTGGCTTCACCCTTCACCCCACCTTCCCGGACCACATACTCCTCCATCAGCCCTCCACTCCACTCCATTGCCTTCCACAACCCCATTATTCTGCAATAAATCTTCAATTTTTAACCAACCATCTGGTGTCCATGCACTGTCTTTTTCATTCTAAGAAAAAGCCAAACCATAACAAAGTTTGTAAAATGGTTTTCCTTTTTCCTCCTTCTCTCTTATATTTCATAACATTTAATAAACAGTGCAGCATGTTGCCTCCGTCTGTGTTTGTGTGTGAATATAATATCAGTGGCCTTGAAAGGAAAGATGTGAGGAAAGCGAACAAATCAAGATGCAACGTGTATTGGTGGAAGAAATAACTGCATGACCTTACTCCAGTTCAAACGACAGGACAGGTTAAGGGGAAATCTCAGTAATAAATGTTGTCCTTACAACTGCATACCTGCTGTAGGACTCCTGCGTCTTCATTAGAGTACACAAACAAAAGGAATGCAGTGAGGAATGCAGGACACGTCACAACCGCGAGATGAACCTTGGGACTGTGTTTGAGTCAGCCTCATCTGTTTCCCCTCTCCTCCTATGCATTGTGCCAACACTGGAAAAAACATTTAATCTCTCTTTGCCCACAGGCAGCGGCTTAACTCAGGACTGAAAACAGGATTTTGAGAAGAAAAACCCCGAGTCAAAGTTAATACTCAGAGGTGTGCTGCATTCAAATTTTAGAGCAACTCGCTGGGCAATTGGCTCTGTAATGGAGCCACACACCATTAGCCATCACAAACTCCATCTATCTCCATCATGACAGTCTGCGCCGTTGACTGATAGGTGTGTGCCTGTCCATGTGCGTGCATGTGCATGTGTTTGTGTGTTGCTGCAGCTGTGCATGTTATTCTTGCACTAAATCATCTGTATCATTATAAAGGATTAAGATGGATACTGATGACCTCATTTGACTCCAAAGGCTGACTCGGTGTAATTTATATTGAGGAAAGGTTGGTGCTTTTTTGGTGCAATGTATATCTCATACCCCAAATCATGACCACTACATACAGTAGTGTAAGTGTTCAGTCATGTTCAGATTCAGGCATATTCAGTGTTAAAATCTTGTTTTTCTTAAAAAAATTAAAATAAATAAATAAAAATAAAAATCTTGATTTAAGAAAATCTTTAATCAAGCTGATAATCATGGCAATAAGTGGGGTTATCTCATCCATTTGCAGATTTTTTCACTTGTTTGAAACAAGATTTTAAACATTTATGACAGCTTAAGTTGAGATTTTTCACAGTGATGTATTAATAGGTCTTTATACATGAATTAATATATAGTGAGGGTCTATTCTTTCAGCCCTGCCCGGTTCAGCCTCATGCTTCACTGTCAGCCTGTCTTAGCCATCAGTCTCTGTGCCTCTGAGGCTTGTCTCCCCTGTCCTCTGTCCCGTATCCCTGCCTGGCAGTAGCACACTGACTCTCGGCCCTTTATCGCGCCATTGCCAGATAACCATCAAAGGTGGATAATTTACCCGATCAATGAGCAGAGCCCTCTGGGTTTCACAAAGAGCCAAGGATCCAATTTTATTTTCCAAGTCCAATTTAGTCTTTATTGCAGGCAGAACAAGTAGTGTCACACAGAGATGCTCTCACACCCATAGCACCACAGGGAGATAATATGGAGATACTGAGATGGACAAGGGGCACGGAGACCTTGAGATTAACGCAAGCTTATTTTTCTTATTATGCCTTCATATTTGGGAGCAATCAAAAATAAATAGGTAATAAAAAGATGATGAAACAGAGGGGAACAGCACCGATGGGGCCCTAAAGTTGATGAGGGATCAAAGATTGCAATGCATCTCTGGCTGATGTCACTGATCCAGCGAGAGTCACTTATAAACACATTATTACTACTATCAATTTGGTCACCACAATGAAGAGGCCAGAATAAATAGATATACTGTGAGGTAATAACATAGAAATAAATATGAAAGAATTCACAAGTTGGTAGAGTGTATATACTCCCCTCCACACTGATGCTTAAATCGTATTGAACAGACAGTCTGTATTGTATGAATCTACCCCCAGTGTCCCATTGAGACAGGGCCTCTCTGAGCTCATTTTCTTTAATTTGGACTCATATTTCAAGCATAGTTTTCTGAGGAGGATACATATCTCCCTGTAATATGACTCTAATAAAAAGCCTCCCGGCTCCTGCTGTGCCCTCCTCGTCAGATGACTCAACAGACTCTGCTCCCAAAATGCCCCAGGGATAGATAGGTTCCACCACCCAGCAACAAAGACAAAAACATGGATCCAGACCCTTATTTGTTTGTAGCAAAAATGTTCCCCAACAACGACAGCCTTTTAAATTGTATTAGCCTGGGTGAGAAACAAGATTTAGCAGAACCAAAAAGGTTTTAGTGGGCGAGTCAATGCAAATTAGCCAATTTTGTGCAACAATGCTTAAAGCCAAAAGGTGCCTAGGGAGAAGTGGATTACCTTAGAAAAAGCTTCCACAGCAAATAGGTGGATATTAAATGTTTGCTTGAGTGAAAATTCAACTTAATATGTTATGTAAGCTGTAACACACAACTGGATAGAAGAAGCTGTAGTTTGCTGTGTACAAAAGCCTGCTACATAGTTTACACCGTATTACCACATTTGGCTTTAAAAACTGAGTGACTGTTTGGCAGTGATGTTAATTGGTTGCAGAATAGGCGCACAAAATGAAGATGCAAGGGTCTTGGTTCACAACAGGCCCATGTCATCTCTATAATCATCATGTATCGTGACTTCATGAGCTGAGAGGACACACTCAGGATCAGCTCTGAGACTTTAATGCCATAACTATAGTTCCTGCAATTTTGTATTTGTCGTCTTGGCCTCTGGGGCAGCACTAACAATGTAGTATATGGATGACCTAAGGCTTCCTATAGGTAAAAATTAGTTGTGTCAGATCTTGTTTATGGGTGAAACTGTTTCAGCTGTCACACCCTCTTCTGAATTTACTTACTTTCCACTGAGACAAGGACAGGTGAAAGAAACTCCCTTAAGCAGCCATAAACTACACTGGTTTTTCTGTGTGAGGAGGAATGCTAATTCATGCTTGAACTTGTCAACAGTGACTGGTACATCAACGGTGAGTAATAAAATCAACCTAAAGCAGATTTCTCATGGTTGTCCCAAAGATCTTATGCAAGTGCCATTATCAGCTCCAGGTTTGTCAGAGAAGTAGCTGTGTGTTCTCGGATTTCTAGTTTGGGAGAAACTTATTACTGTTTGCAGATGAAAAATCGGTCAAACAGCTCCAGGGTGTAATTGATGACATCAAGATAAGAGTCTTGGATCTCTTTTTCCTCGCTTTCCATAGAAACAAAGCTAGACTGAACTATCCAAGATAATAGGAATAACATCTGTGGGTTCTTTTAAGGGCGGACTTTTCCCTTAATATGTGAGCCCAAGAGGTCAAGTCCACATATTTTGACAAGATCTAATGACGTTTCATGTTGTATTGAAAGCCCTTGTCCGTCAAATGGAGAGCAATTAGGAAAACATGATGCATTGCACACTTACCACTCATTTCAGATTGATTGTTTGTTTGCACACATTGTTTGCGCACGCCTGTCATGGGTGAGTGGGATTTTGAAGTATTCCTAAGTGATACATTTATTTTTCCAGTAGACCGGGGGAAAAAAATAGTCTGTGCGGCGCAGCCTTCCAAAAAGTTTTGGCTTGTAAACGGCATCATGAGGGAATTCATGCAGCACACGCACTGGAAGCACATCAGACTACTTAGTGATTAAAGTTTGTCCCATTTGTTGTGGATGAAAAATGAAATAACCATGGCTGTCTGTTATAGTGATTTTTTTAAAATTTCATTTCATTTTATTTTATTTTAGTTAAAGTTGGAACATGGCAGTGACAAAGCACCTGACAGTCGAGTTGATAGCCGTGCATGGCAAACTATCTTGAAAGGGAAGAAAGAGGGAAGCAAAGAAGGGGAAATGACAGTTTGGAAATCTATAAGATCTCATCACTGTCTAAAACTGTGGATGTCAGCAACACGTTCCAGACTGTAATGTCCATGACAGTAACAATGAGTTCAACAAGCTCTGAACACAGTCAGGTATGAGGAAAACACTTTCCAGGAACTGCACTATGCGCCGGGGTCAGTTGTGAAAACAGAGGGAGGTGAGCAGCTGCTTTGAATTGCAGCAGGTGCTATGTTGACTTTTGAGTTCTGTGTGTTATTCAGAGGGTGTATTTTGTGTCTTCAGTCTTTTGTTACCATCTACAATCCTTTCTTAACTGTTCGTCAGTAGCAAATTCACATTCTATAGGTTTCACCCTGTCGAAAGTCTAGCATTTGGCATTCAAGTCTTCCCTGACCTTTTCTCTCATCACATCAAGGTTGTCACCCACCCTGTCCTCCTAAGGGATTTATGGAATTCCACGTCACTAGGCGGAGTGACGGCTGTCTTCCAGGATGGAGACATCCCAACTTCCCATACACACTTGTTTGACACACAATGGGCCAATTCCCTCTGGAACGTAAAGGAATATTAGAGGTCGATGTCATGATAGGAGGTGGCTGAGTTGTAAAGGAAGTCATAGGATAACGTACATACACTGTTTTTCTTTTCTTTCTTTTCTTTTTTTTTTTTTTAATAATGCTTGAGATGTTTAAAATCACAATCTAAATGACAGCCATGAGTGAGCCTTGATTAGGTGTGTGCTTCAAACGGTGCCTGGGACCTGACTACAATCAAACACATCACTTTCTGAGCATCAGACTGAGAGCCATCTTACAAGGACAGGATGTTCTAGCAGGATTCATTGTTCCAACTGCAACGCCACACACCTTATCTAATGTCACAAGCAGACTGGAGGGCGGAAACTAGTGAACAGGCTGTTGCAGTGTGATGCAGACAATTACGTGTGACACTAGATGTTGATGTTCAATGGACTACTTTGGAAAGAAAATCACAGAGGTATTCAGTTGTGTGAAGAGATGATTCTCAGTGCAGTCTGACTGGGAGGAATGATCTTCCTTACCATCCGTGGATCCCAGCTATGTGCCCTCAAGTCTAGAGTGCTGATTTACATACAGTGCCTTTAACCAGAGAAGGTGGAGCTAACTGGTGTGGTCAACCATTGTCATGATTAGTTGGAATGAAAATCCACAAATTGTCAGATCTCGAAGTTCATTTGAGAAAATAAACTGTGAAGTACTTCGTGATTTGTGTGTTTGAGCTCTATCACCATGATTGCCCACATTTTCTGGGTGGTTCACCTGACCTTGGTTTGTCAGTCAGCCCACACCGGCAGCTGATTCACCTGTTGAAGCTGTCATGTGTGCCTCCCATCATCCTAAGCATGATATCAATACCCCCCTTGATTAACTCCCGCTGCCATTCTCCATGATACCAGTGCGGACATCAGGTGGTGTGAGCAGCTCCTCAGTTGTCACGGCCGCTAACACCTCCACATCCCAGCTGCTCAGCAGGTGACAGACCGATGTCCGCAGTGCCACTGTGGGAGAAGGAGCCAAAACCCGTGAATAGACAGACTGTCTGCAGGCATTCTCTGAATTAATCTCCTCTTCAATCTGGCACCCGGTTTCCACTGGGACGCCAGGTAAACAGGTCAGATTTGGGAACACAAACCTTTGGGGAAGTTTGGAAGCCGCCGAGCATTTGACTGCAGTGGAGAGATGGAGAGCATAGTGGTTGTATACTGCCCTCTGGTGTAGATCATCTGTAACTGCTCACATGCTGTATCTAGAAAGACTAGTACTGTGTTACAGTGGTTGTTAAATGTGCTAGAGTGTAGTATCATCTACCATCCTCACAAGAGTGTAGTGTCATCTACACTTTTTTTTTTAAATTGTACGTTTTATTATAATGGAGAACTAAAGGTGCTTGATGTTGATTTAATCTGAGACCTGAGTTTGGGTCCTCAGCAAAATCAGGTATAATTTTTACAATACAAACATGTATGAGTGATAAATGCAAGATTATGTTAGGTTATTAAGTTTGAGGTATTTGTTATTCACATTAAGGGAGGATCACTATAAGCCCCTTGGGGTTTCCTAGCCTCTCATGCACAATTTGTCTGATTTGTTATGATACTTTGCTTTTACTATGTTTTACTATGTTTGTCATTGTGTCAGTGTTTGACACCTAAAATAATTTAATACTTCAAACAAACCAAAATATCTTTTCATGCCAGAATCTCTATGGCAAAATCACATCAAATGCAGATCCACTGTATGAAAAGTCAACTTGGGAGTGAAGGGCATTCAAAAAGTTTTAAAACTCCTGACCTACAACTATGTAACCCATGGTGGACAATATCAGTATTATGTGAATAAAAGTCTTGAGAGAAACAACCTAGAGTCAATCAAACATAGAAACAGCAACTTAGCTTAAATAAAAATTACTTTTATTCTTTAAAATAAATGCATTTTTACAGTCTGAAAACAGCAGGCCATGCACTGCTGCTCTGGACACTGGAGGCAAACAAAAAAAATAACAACATCAGAGGAAAAAAAACATAGGCTACGCTTGTTTTTCTCTTACTTCTGTTCATTTTTGCTGATTTGTCTCAAACTCCAGGGTCAAAACTAAATGGGCCTCCTTCATACTGATATTAATACATGACACACACGAGCTGTGTTAAAGCAGAATGTTAAGTGATACATTTGAAAAAAAGCACTGAACAAATGCAGAAAATCCATGTGTGGTATCGTTGGTAGTTCAAAGAGGGAGCTGGTAAAGCAACTCACCACAACCAATAGAAGAGGCAACAGAAAATGAATAACACTTGAAGTAGAGGAAGAAAAAAAAATAATAAAGCACAATGACAAGGTGTACTTACGCATACTTTAGAAAAATGATATGTGAGGAAAAGAATCATGATCAAATCCTACAAACCTGGAGTTTGAGACTTAGTGTTATCTTCATATATATTCATATATATCTTCATCTGAAAACTCAGTAAGACCATAACATTGGCAGGCACAAATCTGGATACTCCACATGTTGACAGATGGCTTTCCCCCCTCGTTTCTGGAAAAATACACTTCCACCCCCCAAAAAGCAGCAACAAAAGAACAACTGTACAATTCTATAAAACCTGTGTTTTTACATTAGTTACAAAAAACCTAATACTTCATTTACTGATCCTTCATACTGAGGACAAAAAAAAAAGACTTTGCATATTCATTCTTCAAACTTGGTGACCTATTGCTGGTGTGTAATGATAAAAATGATAATACTATATGGTGTAAGAAAAAAAATGGCCATAAAGTAATGGAGAAGGCAGCACAAGGGAATAATGATAGTATCCCTCCTGTAATGTAGTGCACAGGCACAAAGCAGAGAGATGTCAGGGGTTTCAAATCTCTGAACGCAATTCCAAACATGCAGTTGGTATTTTGCAATCTTACGTGGTCGGAATAATCAGCCATAAAGAGACGTGTTTGGCAACATTACTCCGTGTTGGCACTGGATGTTACTTGATAGCAAAGTTTAAACTCGCATTCTCAGCTCGATACTTGGAACATTTAGTACCAGAAGATGAAACATCTATCTGTAGTCAGAGCAAGGAAAAGATAACCATTAATGGACAAGCCCAGCTGAACATGCTATTCCTTGAGTTGAGTCAGTTCATTAAAATAATTCAAGCTAACAAAGTATGCCAATGGAGTGAGACGTTTCTTATTTAAATCAACTTGCTTCAGAATTTTCCTTCAATCAAGCAATATTATCTTGACACTAGCGGAATGTGCCTTATTTCAATATTTGCCACATGCTTCCAATGCAACAGCAACGAGTCATATTATCTCACCAAGAGTGACTATGAAACTAAATGACTGGTTAAGATGGATTTTTTTTCCAGTAAGGTCTTTCAGGTTAACCATTCCGATTTTCGAAACCACAGGACGCTCATCCCAGTGCGCTGGACTGTAGTGTGTTTTCAGACAACACGGTAACTTCCAACAGTCTGTTCAAAACAAAGCACGATTCGGTTCAGAGTCTCAGTGTCACTCCTGCCAGCACAGGTAATGAGAATTCAACGGAGAGACTTGACAAAGAGGAGACACCGTTCGCTACCACTGTGGACAAGCTCTGATATGACAAAGCAAACAAAGACATTAGAAAACAAAAGCTAAAGGAAAATTAACTACAGCTTATTCATTAGGACTGTACTGTAGAAGTGCTTGCACGTGACTTAAAAAGGGATTAAAAAAAAAAGTGAAAATCCTTCATAGAGTGGATAGGATGGACATAATGTGCTACAATCACTGACCACCGCTGCTTACGGATACCCCTTTGAATTAACTGTGTTATTTTGTGTATTTTAGGATAAATAATTAGATATAACTGCGGGTATCTGTGGCACTATCATCATGATATATTCTAGCTGGCTGGCTGACAGTTCAATGTCATTAGCTCCTTCAGTCCAGTTTATAGAAAAAGAGAGAAAGAAAGAGATACAGCGAGAGGAAGAGAAAAGAAAGAGAGGAAGAGAGGTCTTTGGGATTAAAAGGACTCCTGGCGTTTGACAGGTTTTAATGGGTTGTCATGGACGTACGTTGGCGACCGTCACTCCAGGGGGAGGGGAGGCGGGACTGCTGGAGAGGGGTTAGGGGAAAACCAAACAAACGTCCTGCTTAAGTTTGTGTTCAGGCCTCTGCTCAATATATAGGGGCCACAGGGGCTGACATTCAGAGTTCATCTGGGCTGCATTCAGCAGAATATTAGTGTTTTTAAAAATGAATTTGTCAGCGTTAATGCAAAAAACAACAAAACAAACAAAAAAAACCCTACAACAGTAAAAACGGTGTCAGCCATGGCAATAGTGGTGCTGTGCTGGGTTCTGCAGCACAGTTCCAAACAATTAAAAAGACCAAGAAATAGTAGAATAAAATAAACCCATAACATCTAGACCCATCCCCCCCAAACCGTGCCCCTCCTGGCCCCCGGCCCCTGGCCCACAACTGCTAACCCCTGGCTGCTCGGCCAGGCTCAGACCCAGCCGCTGGTCAGCTTATAGAACATCTCCTCATCTAGAGACTCGTTCTGGTCCTTGGCACGCGTGGACAGGAAGATGTAGCCACCGATGAACTCGTGGACCACCTTGCAGTCCACCTCAGCGCAGACGAAGGACAGACTGGGCTCGTCTGCGAACTCTACTGTCACCTGGACACACAGAGAGGATCACATCAGCTTTGTTTTGAGGAACAGCATTTTGAGAGCCTCGTACTTTCTTGATTTGCGGTATTTCTGCGAGATCAGTTGTGCAGACAGACAGTTTTATTTGATGGGAGCACGGGTATTGTTTGAAAATGTGATGGTTAGACTGGCTCAGCATGGGGCTACCATTAAAATATCCTGTTTTCCAGGATGTGGAAGTAATGGGATGTAGTAAAGTCTTTGGCATTCCTTGTTAAATAGGTCAATATTCTGCCATGGAAAATTAGAAAACAAGGTGAAAAGGTAATTTTTAATTTCACTGTTTAAATTGTAACTGTGTGGTAAAGATGACTTTGAACTATGCATACCACTTGCTATTAATGCACATGTTTACATCTGACAGTAAAAACACTCCTCAGATATTCTTACAGTGTTATTTATGACCAATCTGACATGTCCAAGTGTTCAGGTGTTTAAGCGAAAGCTATGCTATCAGGATTCCCTACCATCTTGATCTCCCAGTTGACATTCCACTGCTTCATGTTGCTAAAGCGCCAGGTCTTGATGGCGTCTCCGGTGCTGGCATCCATCCGGATCAGACGGTTGTAAGTGATGCCAATCAGCTCCTCCCGTTTTCCACCCTGGAACCTGCAGAAGAGAAGAGGAAGGAAATGACCAAATGTGTCCACATAACACACATAAGTAAAAGAGTGACAGAGAGAGAGAGAGAGAAGGAGAGACAGACAGATAGAGAGATGAACAGACAGAATTTTTTTTGAGTTGCAAAAGGCTGGGATGGGACTTACTTTGCAAGGAAGTGGGTGATTCCGAACTCAGGCAGCGACTGCCATGCCTGGATGAAACGCATCTTGGCTTCAATGAGACTCATCTGGGCCACGTTCTGGTGGGCCTCGAGGATCCGGGCCGAAATCTGACAAATACATAGACACAGAGCTTCATAAAAACAACTGTTTAACATGCTCTTACCACTGAAGCTCGAAAAAACACTAACAGACTCTTCAAACATAACAAATGTATCCCATCACCGCACTAAAACCATCCTATGAATGCAGATGCAGACACTCAACATGAAAAAAAAAAGAAGAAGAATATCCTTGGCTGTCTCCTTAAAGCCAAGGAGGCACTCAAGGTCAGCCCATTACCAGAGGGTTGCCATGGAAATGTAAAACACCAAACTAATGGACCATGGTGAGCTTCCCCCTAAATACATATAGTTATTTATTTATGTATGCAAATGTGCAAGTGTGCATTTGTGCATGTATGTGTATGTGTGTTTGTTCCTTTATAGCTCTTAAGTTGTTGTCACAGCAACAGAGTTTAAAATAAATAAATAAATAATAAATACAAAATCAATAATTTGTGTGTACAGACTGTA
>OMLB01012002.1:8017-27004 GCA_900302555.1 Myripristis jacobus | reverse complement strand
GTAAAATAACCAAGATGTATTAACATACGAACTGTTTTCATCCAGGGGTCAGACCAGGTCACTTGTATTATCCAGGAGGGAAATGTTGTCTGGTCAGCTGCAGTACCACGCTGTGAAGGTACACACACACACACGCACGCACGCACGCACGCACACATGCACGCACACATGCACGCACACATGCATGCACACATGCACGCACACACGCACGCACACACACACACACACACACGCACGCACGCACACACACACACGCACACACACACACACACAAACACACACACTCTCTCTCTCTCTCACACACACACACACACACACACACACACACACTCACTCACGCACACACACAAATTATGTACCACAGGGGTGCAAAGGACGAGCATTTGCCCCTGCCCTTTTTCTCCTAGGTGCCCTTTTTAGACTGAAACATCAAATGGAGATTCTAATAGCGCATCATTAACACACACTTGTAAAGAAACATATTTTCTCTTTGTTTCTCTTAAATGGAAATGGAAACTATCTTGCTAAGCAAAGAAACCACTTTGGTAGGATCCTATTTGATATTTCAAAGTTGCTCAATTTCATATTGCACTTCATTTTATGCCTGTAATTTTTTAGATTGGATTACATTTTAATCTCAGTGAGAGGTTAGAAATGCAAGTATATTGCATTTTCTCCCTTGAAAGTGTGTGTACATGCCACTGTGCAAAGCACACCAGAAATTAGTTTTTAAAAGCAGATTTTCAAAAATTCCTCCTCAGGGGAGCACCATGCCCCCCAGCACCCACTGCATTTCTGGGGAACTGCCTGCTTTTTAAAGGCTATGTCTTTAGCATTTCTGCTTTATTAGACATTTCACAGTGAGAGCGACAGAAATGATGGGAGAGAGGAGATTTGACATGCAGCAAATGTTCCAGGCTGCTTTCAAACCCAAGATGTCGTGTTAAAATAGTTGGCACCTTAGTTGCCCTTTAGGGAATTCTGTGCACGTCACTGCTGTGTGATGCACAAGCAATAAGCAGGTGCATGTAATGTTTCACCTTATAATGTTGCAGTTGCATGTGGACTGAATTATTTTGTAGGTAAGCTTTAATCTGGATTTCCCTTGCTGCCATGGCTAAAGCATGTGTGTGCACCTCAGATAATGTATACATGTCCTCTAATTGCTTTAGCCTGCAACCTCTCTGCTGTATTATTCAGCCCACAGTATATACACACATATCCTCTCACTCTCAGCATTAATCTTAAATGGGATTGGCACAAGTTCTGCTGAAACTCAGTCAGGGAGACGCATTCATTATGTACAGTAACTGATACAGAAAGATGTGTCCATGGCATGCAGATAAGCTAATATGTGGGAAGTAATAATAAGGATGTGTCGTTATTCCAACACAGTTTGAAAGCGACTGACAGCCATCAGCATGTGCTCATCCACATCTTTTTTATACGCTTTCTATCTTGATTGCATTGTCTAAATGACATTAGCGAGTGCTGCCTGTTGTTAATAAACGGAATAGAGCAGACAATTAAATTGAAGCGAGTTGTTGCCTTATTAAAAATTGGATGTGGAAAAATGTCACCCATCCCCTTGGATTGGGATGGATAATTATGTTTCAGTTTCCAGAATGACTTACTCTGGTGGACCCCATTCAAATATCACACCGTGTGTGAAAAATGGTGAGGGAAAGTGAAGGGGAGAAAGTTAAATGACTTTCTTTTGGTTATTCTAGGGTTGAAGTTATTTTAGCAATCAAAAGGGTGAATATAGAAGTGACTTTAGAGTATTGGTGAGACTGCTTTCTTTAACATAAGCTACTGTAAACTCTGTGCTGTACAATACAGTGCAGTGCACAATACAATACAATACAGTGCACGTTGTAAACTCAAGGGCTGCAAGGCTGAATTTCCAGTGAACACCAGGCAAAAATGTTGCCAGTTATCTGTTGTAAAATTGTTGCAAATATCTCACAGTAAAGTGTTATTGTAGAATGTTTTTACAGTGATTTACTAGGTTATGCTTGCGAAGTGTTTTAAATGAGACCAGGCTTGCCGTTAATCCAAAGAACAACAATGCATTAAATTCTCTTCACCTGTTGAATAATAAGACTTATTATAAATATAATAAGACTTTTTATTTAAAGACAATACATTTTTACAATAGTAAAAAAATCTAATAACAGAATAAAAATTTCCATTTTCATAGGCAAAAGTGGGGGATCCTGATCACAAACATGTTCCAAATTCAAGAGTCCTCTTGCATACTACATGCAAGACTTACACGCATTCAAAGTTTATTAACTGCTTGAACAGAGATGACATGTGATGGTTGATTGTGTTTTTTTTTACTCTTACACCTTTCCACTTGTCCTGGTGCCAGTGGTGGTGATTAATTCCGATGAAATGTCTGAAATCACAAAATCAGACGAAAAGAAACTATGAAAAACTCCGTGGTCGCAGCTGCTCTAGAGCAGAGATCAAAATCCATCACCGTTTGCCCTTCCATCATGAAAAATTTAAATTATGTTCATTATCATTTCAGTTGTGCTTTCTGGTCAGTTAGGCAAGCTGAAACTGGAAAAAGCTCTGCAGTGCAATGACTAATATACACATATTGTTGATCCAGTCAAACATAACGGACTACTACAGGGTCTGGCAGTAACATTTGACCAACATCCACTGCTACTGCAGTACAGTAATAAGAACTGCAATAAACAGGTTTATAATTAAGTTCCTGAGACTGGGTATTTTAGTTTTACTGGTATAGCTGGGAAAGTTGTAAGCTGTAAGACAAATTTTGTAAAAAAAAAAAAAAAAAAAACTTGCATGAAATCAAAAAGTTTTCAAAGGAGTAGGAAGCTAAACTAATTAAGCCAACAATGCGCCAGCCAGAGGAAATGGCAGCTGTGTTCATATTATAATGCAATTGGAAGAAATATTTATTTTTCGCTTTCTGGTTGAGTGTGTGGCTCTCTTTATCTCTGTGTAGCTCCATGTGGCGGCCACCTTACAGCACCCACAGGCGTGCTGCTGTCCCCGGGTTGGCCGTCTTTCTACAGAGATTCTCTCAGTTGCGAGTGGGTGATTGAAGCACAACCAGAGCACGCTGTGAAGATACACTTTGACAGGTAAGTTATTGAGTTATAAGGAGTTAATCAGTCAGTTTGTTTGCTAAGTCGGTCAATCACATTTACATTTTTCGCCAAAAGTTGATGCAGCAGAGCCTGAATTTGTTGTAGCTGAAATTTGACTTTGAAATTTGATTTCCTTGGTGGGGCTGAATTCACAGCCAAAGATTACATTAATAAATAAATAATTAATACTTTTATTCATGTTAGCATGTTATTTAGTCAGGTAAGAATGTAGTTAGGCAGGAAAAGTTAAAGTTAAGCCAGTTAATTAGGCTTGTAGTTTTTCAGTTATTTAAGTGGTCAGTCATTTAAATATGGAGGCAGGATGTGTGCCAGTGAGTCTGTTATCTAGGTGGCTTGTCAGCATATTGGTTCACATGTTGGATTCAGTCTGTTATTGGTCTATTTGCGGTGCCTAGAGCTGAAACATTTGGCCTTTGTTCTTCTGGCAAATCAGATTTGTTTCTCAAATCAAATCTATACGACAGACTGTCTGCGCTGTTATTTGAAAGTGATTAGATTGGATTTGTGTGTCCAGACGTTACCAACCTATCTGCATGGGTTACTGTGGGAACAACATAGGCGTCAGTAGCTGTGTACATCTGCTGGTGATGCGGCTTTGCTATGCAGAAGCATGAGAAATGTACGGAAGCCTCCCCTCAAAATGCCACAGTTTATTTCAGTGTCTGTTGTTCTCGGTGTTGTCCTCCATACCGCTCTGCTAGTAGCGGCACAGATTCTGCTCAGCCGCTCTGATGCACCCCCGTCACTCTGGATTTGACTTTGGCCCTGTGTGTGGCGTTGTCTGACAGTAAAGACAGTTTCACATCTGATTTGAGTGACCAGAGCATCTGGACTGAGATGGATCTGTAGAGATGCAATTGGAGTCGAATTTCAAACCACCTACAAATGTGGTTTGGATCCGATTTCATATGGTTTTTGGCTGTCCAGACTCTCTAAAATCAATCTGGATGCAGTCTGGGTATGACAAAAAACAGATTTGTGCTGGCAGTCTGAAAAAGGCCTTGGGTGATGCACATCTTTTCACTATCCATGGTAATTTTGGCAGCAGTTTTAGATTCAGCCTCAGTATTATTATCTTTTTTCCCTCCAGATTTTCAGTCCAGTCCAGATGCCCATTTTTTCACATCTGTACTGTTTAAAATATGGGTGACTAATATCTCTTGGTGACAAAATGAATATTGCTGCCAAGTCTTTAGTCTACTGTCTACACAGTATTAGCTTTTGCCACAAACTGGAAAGAAATGTTTGATGGTAGTTACATTCCATTAGCAAATTGAAATAGCCAGATAAATGTTTATGTGTGTCTGTCCTTGTGTCTCTGTGTTGTTGTGTTTGTGTCTGTCTAGGTTCCAGACTGAGGTCAACTATGACACACTGGAAATAAGGGATGGCCCCTCTGCCTCCTCTCCTCTGATTGGTGAATACCATGGGACCCAAGCACCTCATTTCCTGATTTCCACCTCCAACTTCCTGTTCCTGTTGTTCACTACTGACAACAGCCGCTCTGCGGCAGGTTTCAGCATCAGATATGAAAGTAAGACTGAGTGACTGATGTAATAGAGATGTAAACAAAGTTATTTGATGTTTTGGCTCAATACACTAAAAAAAATCTGAGGTTTAAATACACATGCACGCAAACACACACTCATGGCCCCTCCTGACTCTTCAGTGTGTGTTTGTTTGATTTTTCAGGTGTGATGATGGAGTCAGACTCCTGTCTTGACCCTGGAATACCAGTGAATGGTCGTCGCCATGGCAGTAGCTTTGCCATTGGTTCTCGAGTTTCGTTCACTTGTGATCCTGGATACACGCTCAGCGACCAGGAGCCAATCGTGTGTGAGCGGAATCATCAGTGGAGTCATGCTCTTCCAAGTTGTGATGGTAAGAGTTTGTTTATTTGTTTGTATGATTCTTTCTGTCTTGATTTATTTTTCTTTCAGTCCATTGCATGTTCTGTCATCTCTTTCCTATCTCTCGCCTCCCTTTTCACCTCCTCTACGATGCACGACAGCAGCTCAAACCACATACACACATCTCAAGGGATGAAACTTTATTCCCTGGAGTAATATAGACTGGAGATGAATAGCATCTAAAAAAAAAAAAAACTTGTACTGTAGTCCTAACATTAGCATTGTTTGCATTATTCATTAAAAACAGTGTCTCTTGTTGCAACCTACCATGTCTTGTATCTCGTGGCTCCAATGGCAGCCTCACTTTGAGGGCGTGGCCTCACAGGTCTGTCAGAAAATGGACACAGTTTCGATTTATGTTCATCGAGTTATTTTTTGGCCGGACTGTTCCAAAGTTATGCCAGCATTTCTCCTTTTTGTCTTTGTTTTTATAATCCCTTAATGATGAGCTGTGCAAAAACAGCATTGCATTAAATATGAACAAGGCACCCATGTAAACAAAGTGCATTAGTTTACATTCACCATTTTACTCTTATAGCCATGAAGTATGTTGTTTGACCCCGATGTAAATTCATAGCCTGCAAAGATGTTTGGAAAGACTTCATTTTTAATGTTCACATCTGGCTCTCAATGCAGCAGCTTGGAGAGGAAACTCCCACTCCTTTGTTTTGATTGACAGTCTAAGTTGGAGGCTTTTCTGGTAACCGTACCAGCTACTTCACCAATTTGCACATCATCTACTAGAATTTCCATTGCAATATAAGATTTTTTTTTCTATTAGCTAGACAAGTTAGCAAGCTGTCTTGCCAGAAGAGTTAGAAGAATGCAATGTCTGCATCATTAAAAGGTGCTTCTCCAAAATTAATTTGGTGTCACCTTTTATCCACCAGCTGTCTCCGTTCAGCATATGATCAGGATTTCCTTTCTTTGCTCTTCCAAATTCAGTGGTTTCTCTCTCTTTTGCTGATGTGATTATTGAGTGAGCAGAAAGAAAAAACAACCTTGAGTCTTGTGTGGGCCCTAATGCCTCCCTCTCTGCACAATACTGTGTCACTTCGGTGCTTGTGGCTGGCTCATACGTACTCACACGTGTGCTTGAGGACCAACAGATAAGTGTTTCTGTTGTTGTACAGGGACCCACTCTGCTTGCTATTGTTAATAGCAGCTGAAAACTCTAATTATAATTATAATAATTAAAAACTTAATTATAAACATTTGCTCAGTTCTTATTGGCCTCATTAAACGGATGGTGACAAATCTGTGCAGGAGAAGTTCAACTCAGTTGATTTTTTTTTTCCCTTGCAAAATGGAAATCTGACAGAGGCAAATACATCATCAGCCCTGTCTGGACAACAGATGAGAGAGATTACATACATTACATAAATTAGATATATGGTCATGCACAACAGATCAGTGTGGCCACCCTGTCACTCCTTTTCAGAGACAAAGCATTTACTTCCTTTCTCTGAGTACCACAGAGCTAGCTTTAAACAGACCAACAGACAGACCGAAAATGAGTGCAAGACTGCAGAGTCAGTAGCATAAACCAATACAATACACCACAGGACAACATCTAAAATAACATTATAAGAAATCTTTTCCATTAAAATGAATTTCCAGCAGCAATTTAAATTACAAAACTGACTTGGCAAGCTGAGGTGGTCTAACAGCAAAGACTTGGTCCCTTTAGTCTGAAAACGTGACATGGGAGCAGTCAGCAGGTTCCTGCCTGAGGACTGCAGGCTGCACACCAGCTGGTGAGGGGGCCACAGTTCAGATATATTCAAGGGCCAGGCCATGAAGTGCTAGTGACGTAAAATCTTAAAATCAGTCCTAAAACACTCTGGCAGCCACTGTAGGGACATTAAAATTGGGTAATGTGTTTCACCTTTCTTGTTTTTTGTTAAGAGCCTAACTAGTACTTTCTCTACATCTTGGAGTCCATGAAATGTTTCCTGATTCATGTCTGTTAAGGAACAATTGCTGCAGTCCAACCGTGAGGAAATGAAAGCATGAATAATAATAATCATTAAAAGAGCATCGATCAGATCCTGAAAATATATAGCAGCACGACTAGATGACCTCAGTAGTGTGTTTCCAAAAGTTTTTGAATATAGCAGTCACACAAGCTATGCTAGATCCAATACATGATGAGTAAAGACATCTTGATCAAAATTTAATGTCGGAAAATGAAGAGGGAATTTAGCATTTCTATTAGGCTCCTTTTTAACTCAGTTTTCAGGGTTTTTTGTATCTTCAGTTTTTAATTTCCTCAGCTAAATGTTGTGGCTAAGAAATAAGAGCCAAAACTGGTTGCATTTGTTTTACACTCTGCGTGGAAATATTGGAGCTTATCTGTGATTTAAATGACAGTTTCTTTTTTACTTAGATGAGTGCCATATTGGTTAAACCACCCCAGCATGGCAGAACATGTTGAAACTAGACCCTCCATTGGAAAGCACTGGAAGACAGATTGTGACAAATATGGCACTTGCCTGCTTGCATGTAGCTGGAGGAACTTTTGTTTATTTATTTAATTTTTTATTAAAAATTACAGTGACAACTTGACAAATTATTGAAAATTTATCTGTAATATTACCCAATGAATGTCATTTTTTATTAGCATTTTGAATGCATTGAAATCGAAGTTAAATGCCATCAGTCCTGCTTAAAATGAGTTACTGGAGGGAACTGACAGATTAAAATGACAAATAGCTGTTACTTTGATCTCTGACCTCAAAAACGTCACTGACCCATGTCAGGATAAAAGAAGAGAAACCTAACACTACCCCTACCACAGTGACCCAGGCCGAGCAGCCATTATCATGTGGGTCAGCGGGCTCTACTGTAACAGATGCTAACTGGCCATTGGCAGGCACTTCTCATTCAGCATTTGTCCATGTCCTGTGCCGCCACGGGAATTGAATAAGCACTAACTCATCCGATCTGCCGATTGAAAAGGATCCAATTTGAATAACAAAGCAAGAGTACTTCAGCTTGGGAGTGAATTCACATCGAGGCGCTCTATCACGCAGTATCAACCATCTAACATATGCAGTTTTAAAGGGACAATGTGACATTTTCAGTTTCAGCCTTGGATGCCACATCACCCGACAGCTGTCACATTAGGAGGCATACTGTTTCAGAATGGCTTAACTAAAGTGTAAAATGTCATGATATGCATTTAAAAGAATATCATAGGAGACTGAGTTTTTTATTGATTTATTCATTGCTTTTTCCTGGTTATTTTTGTTCAGGGTCATGGGAGGTTTGCAGCTTATTCCATCATGCTTTGGGTGAAAGTCAAAGCTGTTCTATAAGGAAAGCACTTAGGTCTAAAACACATACCAGTGTAAACCTTGCTCCCTTCTTTTGGTTTCTCTGACAAGGAAACCAAATGCTTTGAATGGGAGTCAGTGGAGGAGATGCTTTAGCACCCTCACCAAGCTGTATTTTCATGGACAGAGTTTGTTAAATAGTAAATTGTCTGTGTTTCAGCTCATCGTCAATATGTTTGTCACGACATAATTCATTTTTGAGTGACGGTGAGATTTTGCAGCAGTTTATTATTAGTTGATGGCACCGTGCCAGCATAACCTGCTTTGACAGGTTGCTGAAATCCAATGACAGCTGTTGGCAAACTGTGAAAAACTTAAATGATGTTAAGTTTTGCTCTGATTGGAGCAAAATGGTTCATGTTCTCTAAGCCAGCCTTTACTAGTTATTACACTTTTAAACAAAAAGTTTGAGAGTGAAAAGTGAGCATTGTCCCGCTGGGTGCCTCTGGAAACACCCAGGACAGGTCTCTCAAGTGTGTTTGTGGTGATCTGCCCTGTCTCCCAGCACCTCAATATAATAGCGCTGGATGGGTATGCAGAAAAAAAAAGTGAAAAATTCAACAGCAACAGCTTTTCTCCAAAACAATGACACATTTCCCTGGCATAATCCATATCCCTTGAGGGCCAATATTTTTGTTGGGAACTATTTTCTGCCGAATAATACTGGCAAGTTGGGGTGGATTTGGGGTGGATAGATACAGTCATCCTTTAAATAGAAAAAGTCAGACATTTTTAACCTACTGTACATATTACATTACATAGCCACCAAAATTCAGAAATGTCACGAGATCCATCCATCTGTTCATTTTCCAAATCTGCCGATTCCTCATCACAGTTTTGGGTGGATGGAGTCTATCCCAGTATGCACTGGGCAGAAGGCAGGAAAACATACTGATCATATCCCCAGTCCATTACAGGGACAATATCAAGTATTTAAAAAAAAATAAAAATGTGGTCCACTCTAAGTTGTACACAAATCCCTCCTTCCATCACTGGGATCCAAACTGTCGGCTGAATGGCTACACAGAAACTGCAACAGCACACACACTGCCCTTTAAGGTTTCAGAATGGGCTCTGTGATGTCTTAAAAGTTGCTACTGCTTTTGCGGATTACCATAACAACAGCTTGTTTGAACTGGCCCAAGTTGCCGTATTCACTTTAACACATATTTTATGTTGTCTTTTCAATAAAAAAGGAAAGAAAAAGGAGGTTGGAGAGGAGTGAAGGGGAAAAACATGCACTAACTGAAGTCTGGAATATTATCTTTCTCCATTCTCTCACTGTCTATGCTTATCCAACTCTCTCTCTCTCTCTCTCTCTCTCCTTTTCTCTCTCTCATTACAACAAAAACAAGCTGTATCTCTCTGTATCTGTCTCTCTGTCAGCATTCTGTCTCATGCTTCTGCTCTCAACGTTGAACAGTCAGGCACACTGCAATTTGCCTCTCAAATTTTGTGAAATGCATGAATACCTTCTTTTTTTCTTTTTTCCCCCTCACATTTCTTTTTTTCACACTGCCATACATATACATATCACACAATCTCGCACATACATTCGTGCAAAATTTATCTGTATCCTCTTGCACAGACACACACACACAGACACCAAACGTACCTCCCTCACCAATGGTCGTTTAGTCAGACAGTGTCCTAGTTTTAGCCGAATCCTGATGGGAGTGTGAAAATCCGGTGCTGGTTACCACAACACACATAAGACAGCTAGTCAGAGAGAGAGAAAGGGAGAGAGAGAGAGAGAGAGAGAGAGAGTGAGTGAGAGAGAGAGAGAGACTGAGAGAGTGACTCTCATTACAGCTACTCAACTCAACTTCTGCTCTGTTGAAATATGATATAGAACAAGATGGAAGGAAATACATCAACAGAGAGGGAGAGGCTCCCAGAGAGAGGTGGAGACTGAGTTGCACTCTCTACTGCACATTAGCTATTATCAAGATAATCTTCTCCTTTTCTAAAATCAAAACAAAATGTATTAATTTTGGAAACATTTCCCCAAGTGAATCTGTGCAATATTTATTCTAAAAAAACCCTAAAGGAATGTGACAAACTTAAAAATATGTCTTAAGGGCATCCTTTGATAAATCTGTCTACTGATGGAGGAATTAATTAGTATGATGTTGAAATTTGTTTTTAATGCCACCTTGTCATGGCTATTAACTGAATAGGCGTTGTCCGGGAATCTATAAAATAGGTTTTTCTCCCCATTTAGTAATAAGTTATTTTGCATTTTGTGCCAGTAAATCACCTTTGGGTTGCATTCACTTGAGCTGATCTATATTGAATTGCAAAGGAGAAAGGCAATAAGACAGAGAAAAACCGTCAGTATGAGTGCTAATGCCAATTTAGTTCTCCAGTTTCTGATGGTCCACAAGCTTCCCTCTAGTCTCCATTACCTTTCTCCACTATCTTCCATTCTGCACTGTTCCATATCAGTGGTTTCACTGTGTATAGAGGCTCGATGTTTGGTAAAGCATACACCAATCTTTTCAATCCTTTTCAACAGATCACTCTGTCTCCCTTTCCCTGTCGTTCTCTCTCCCTCTTTTGTTTCTCTGTCTGTCTGTCTCTGTCTTTTGTGCTTTGTCGCTGTTGCTCTGTAGCTCTGTGTAGAAGCTACATTTATGCTGAAATAGGAGCAATTCTCTTTGTCATTGTGAAAAGTTGTTTTGTTATTTTTTTTTTTCTCCAGCACAATCTTGTAAAATTCTGTGAAACTGGCAGACTTTGAAATGCAGGATGCATGTTGTGGACATGAATGATCATTATGTTGCTCAACCAGCAGCAGGATTATACAGAAATACGGGGGGTTTGGGTTTGGAAACTAAAAGAACTCTGGTTAAGGATAGGGTAAGGTTTGGTCATTGTTTAAATAAGAAGAACCTCTGCTGAACATGAAAACTTGACTCCTAGAAGAAAACTTTTTGGCATCAGTTGGGAATTGAACCTGGGTCACTGGAGCTGAAGGCAAATGGATTCACTCCTCCTCACCTGAGTCATAACACCCTCACTTAGTGCTGCGCTGCACTTGTGTTGGACTATTATCTGTTTCTTTTCATGTCCCCTTCAAGTAACCCTTTGATAGTGGGAGAAGGCATCTCTCAAATTGTCATGCAGTGAGCACATTTTCACGTTTTAAAGCATTTTGCTCATTTCATGAAATTTGGGAGACCAGGCTGTTTTGCATTGTGTACTGTTTGGCCTGTTCTGTCAGACACTCAGCACCAAATAAATAAATAAATAAATGAATAAATAAAATAAATAAATAAAAAATAAAACTGTGATGCTGATATGTAAGTAAGTTGCAAGTTGACTTACAATAATTACATTCAAAACATTTTTTTTATGCAGATGTGGAAGAAGTATATACATTCTTTACTTGAGTACAAGTACAGATACGTCTTCTTTACTGAAGTGAAAGTAAAAACTCCAGGCTCTGAGATGTACTCAAACTATAAAAGTAAAAGGTGGCAATCTGAAGGACATTTCTACAACACTTTTTTTTTTTTTTTTGGCAACTGGCTGTTTATGTAAATTATTAATGACATAATAGCATAAGTGCAGATTTGACGGATATTTCTTGAGTGTCAGAAGCTCAAGGTTTTTAGGTTGGCACAAGACACAACACATTCGCCAAGAGCCGACAACTTCAAGCATCTCTCTTACATAAGGCCATGGACTGGGAATATCTTGCTGCCAGTGTTGGCTGGTTCACTTTCATCCATGTCTCTACTAGTTCTCAGTGTCACAGACGTCACATTCACTCGACGCCATTTCCCTGCGGTTGAGTCTCCCTCTCTTGTCTGTTTGGTCTTGTTACGTCTGCCGTGCATGATATGGACACACCAAGGAATCTTCTTTTCTTTGTGTTATTTTCCCATCCATTTAGGTTGAAATCGGTCTTGTACTTTACAGGCCTAAAAACAGGGGTGTTACTTCCCAGCTCTGTTCTTAGGCTTGTAATTTTAGTAACATTCTTAATGGAGTTTGATAGACTTTTAAGGACCTGCAGATACCATTTATTTCTGCCTCCCTCTTTTGGCTCTGTATAGAAGCAATGTGTGATGGTAAACCATGCTGTCTTCTTAGTTTTGCCTATTAATAAATTCTCTCTCTCTCTCTCTCTCTCTCTCTCTCTCTCTCTCTCTCCAGCTCTCTGTGGAGGGTATGTTTATGGTAAAACAGGGACGATTCTTTCTCCTGGCTTTCCTGACTTTTACCCCAACTCGCTTAACTGTACCTGGACCATAGAGGTGTCACATGGAAAAGGTAAGAACACATACACACACACACACACACACACACACACACAAACATCCGAGTGTGTGTAGAGAATGTATAATCAGGTAGTACAGATAACACATTTATGATGAGCTATTGTATAAGTCCATTTGTGTTTGTATTTGAGTGTGTGTGTGTGTGTGTGTGTGTGTGTGTGTGTGTGTGTGTGTGTTTTCTTTCAGTCTTAAAAATGGACAAAACAGATCCAATTGATTTACTGAACAGCATGTGTTGATGGGTAGAATGACCTTTCCTGTGAACAGCTGGAGTTGTTGCCTCCATTCTTTTGCCAATCTCTAGGCTCTATTTTTGTGTGGGTGCAAGTCAAGTGCAGTGCCTTAGCACAGCCAAAGTGGTAATTTGGGTGTGGGCAATTTGATAATTTTGTGTCTTGCAAAGACTTCACACATGCTAAAATGGGCAGTACTCGCAGCAGAGAGGACTGTCCATACAAATTTGCAGGTGCAGTGCAGTTTTGGTGTACAGAAGTCCACGTGCACCTCCACTTCCTCAAACCACCTCTTAATGCAGATGCAGGCATTCTGGGCTACTTTATTGGCTTTTGGTAGTGAAAGCGTATTGGCGCAAACAGACAAAATCACATGATGAACCCATTTATGTAAATTATGTTTCCCTGTTTCAGACTAATATAGTTACACCAGTAGATGTGCTCACTTGCACATGTACTTGCATATGAAAAAAGATTTTAAAGAGCAGTAACGCTAATAAGGCTGAGTAAATGGTGCCTCACATTCATCCATACACACACTGATGGCAGAGGCCATTCAAGGTGCCAAGCTGTCCACCAGCAGTGGTTAGGGGTTCGGTGTCTTGCTCAAGGATACTGCAACACACTCTCTGGACAAGCTGGGGATCAAACCAGGAACCCGTCGATCACCAACCACTCTACCTCCTGAGCCATGCTACCCCATAAAGTCTTTTCCAGGTTGAATTAAGAGCTGATTCCCACCAGTATCTATGAATCACAGCTGTTTGTAGCATGTCTGAGGGCCTTCCTTTTTTGTTCATTAAACCCCTGTTGCCATCTGAAGGCAGCAGGGCCGGTTTGCTGCTGAATCTGAAGCCAAGCTGACGGCTGTGGTGCACATTTTTAAGCACCACAGATTTATGCAGGTGTTCATCCAATATGGATGGATTAAATCTCATGCAACCAGCACTAGGCTCTGCAGAAATAAACAAACTTTGAGTTTATGCACACCAAATTGGTTTACTATAAATTGGTGGGCTTACAGTACAAATCATTGCCAGTCCTCATTCCATATTTTTACCCCAAAACACCAGCGGATTGTATTCTAGAAGCAGCACCTGGAGCATAGAGTTTTTATTTTCAACTGAGGACAGTCAATGACTGCTACAAACACTGTGAGGTAGAGCAGAAGTATGGCTTTAATTGTTTGGGATAAATCTGATAGTTGCAGAATGATAAACAGTTCAACTGTGTGTTTGTGTGTGTGTGTGTGTGTGTGTGTGTGTGTGTGTGTGTGTGTGTTTAGGAAAACTCCTATTTCACCAATTCTCACTGGAAATTGAAATAAGTAGTTCAGTCAGGATTAATATGGAGAGTTGTCTGTTTGGGCATGTACAATCATGTAAATGACATAAATAAACTATATTATTCACTCACACTATTAGAAACTGGAATGAGTGTCCGCATTTCAGTGTAGGCAACTGAACACCTTTTTTTTATATAGTTTGAGGGAAACAAACTACAGGCAATCAATAACTTCATGGAGAGATTTTTGTAACTTCACACTATATTACACTCTGACTGTTTTTCACACTATCATATCAGCATCATTATGCACGGAAACATAGTGGCTGCACTTTCATTAGAAACATGACTACACATTAAAAAGGGACATCATCTGGCCTTTCTGACATATTTGGGGTGATAATATTTTGGGTGTTATATTCTGCACCTGCTGCACTTCCCGGACAATGACATTTGGTTTTTGGGGGAAGTCGGTCTGACTTTGCCGCCTTAAAATGTGCCTATGTCATGCTGGACAGAGAACTGCTTGCAAAGGGGATGAGAGGAGCTGATTTGATTGGTCAAGACTGACGCCAGCCCCTCCCACACCTATTGATATTACACTGCACCCGATCCAGCCCCTGTCGCCACTGCACCTTTGCTGTGACTCTGCTGCGCTTTCGCCTCTGGTCACAAAATCAGCAAAAATCTCTTGTTCACGCCCAAGTAAACTCGCACTGACTTAGTGCCTCAGAGCCTGCACCAGTGCCTTGATTCACAATACTAGAGCCCTCTGTGTGGTTCTTCCTGGTGGTATCTACCTTCCTTTTTGTGTTTACTCCTAATTTTCTGTGTTTGTGCATGTGTGTATATCTACAGTGTGTTTCCTGATATATGTTTGTGTGTGTGTGTGTGTTTCTGCATCATGCTTCTGCATCTTGTTTCCTCTACCTCAGTTTATCTGTCTCTCTGTCCATCCATTCAGGAGTTCATCTGGTATTTCACACTTTCCATCTGGAGGAGAACCATGACTACTTGTCCATCACTGAGGACGGTAATTTCCTGGTTCCAGTCGCTCGACTCACAGGCTCAGTGCTGCCTCCTAGTGTCAAAGCAGGGCTCTATGGGAACTTCAGCGCTCAGCTACGATTCATATCAGATTTCTCCATGAGTTACGAAGGGTTTAATATTACCTTCTCAGGTAAGACCTCTGAAACAGTAATGGTTATTTTGTTTACTGCTGTTGTGTCCTTATAGGCCTGTAGTGGAGAATAAACCCATGTAATTTGTACCCACCTTTTTTAGGCAGACATATTTTCTGATATAGATCAACATTTCAATAAGCAGCATCATGCTGGGGTTATTTGAGGATAGACTCCTTAAAAAAATAAGCACATTATTCATGATGAATTGCAACCGGTTTGGCTCTGTGAAACAAATATAAAGGCTAATATACTGTTTACTAAAAGATTTGCTTCATCATTAATGAAACTTTGAACTCAAGAGACAATGGAGACAAAAAAACAAACAAACAAAATACCCTAGACAAGGTCATTAAAGACAACACCAATCAAAGGGAGACTCTCTTTTAAATTGAACAATTCATCACTGATCTCAGTCCAACTTTCGGATAAATACATGTAGATTTTTAAAATAAAAGAAAAAAAACAGTCAGGGATTAAAAAAAGAAATGATGGTTTTAATATGTTGACAATCGACCAGTTGACAGAAAACTCTCTGGAGTCCAACAGGCCATGACACATCACAACAACATTCTGTGGGACACTCTCCAAGTCCAACAAGCTATCACTCATGTCAATATGGGGTTGGGATGACTCTCCTGACTCACACAAGCTGTCACCCATGTAAATGTGATTTGGGGATCAAAAGATGTAGACAATGTCACACATGGTAGTGTGGCTTTAAGGTTCAATACTGACAATCAAGAAATAGGGAGGGACTTAATTAACATACCCCAACCAATAAGGAACTCTTTTCAAGTCCAACAAGCCATCGCTCATGTCAGTGTGACTCCGCATATAGATGACGAAAACCAGCATTTTCTTTTTTTTAAGAATTTTTGGAATGGACCAGTAGACTGAAAGCACGAGTTAACTGAAAGGGTTTACACTTAATTTGTATTTAACCCTACATCAATGTTAGCTACATGTGCAAGTGGAGCCCACAGGAATATCTTCAAACCACAATTTAGATTATCAACAAAACAAATTGAACATCAAACATTGATGAGTCAAACATCTATCTCCTTTTTTGTTGGGCTGAGGAAATGCTGCCAGCAAAGGTAATAACCCAGTTAGGCTGTGTGTTAATGTTTAACTGCAGGTAAGAGTATTTGTTCTGCAGCTACTACCATAACACACACAGTACTTTTTTTCAGTGAAATAAAGAAACTTAATGTCAGAATAGCCAGGTGATATGATATGTTCCTGTATTGTAATATAATATTTTACTTATTACGCTAATATCCCAAATGGTAATCTATTAGGTAGTCTATTACATTATGCTACATGACAATTGTGGTCTTCAAGCTTTATTCTCCACTTGCCTTTTTTTTTTTTTTTTTTTTTTTTTTTTTTTTTTTTTTAATCTCAGTCTCAAAATGAATGTTGTTGCCTGGCTAAGTCAACAGCTTTCACAGTGCTGCTGTGCTGTTGGAGTGTTTTTATAGTAGCACCTCAACGATGGTACTTGTGGATGTCTAGAGTATGACCTGGAACCGTGCGAGGATCCCGGCGTCCCGGCATTCAGCAGGAGGATGGGTTTCAGATTTCGAGTCGGCGATTCGCTGGTCTTCTCTTGTTTCCATGGCTACCGACTTGAGGGTGACAGTAAAATTACCTGCCTGGGAGGAGGAAGGCGAGTGTGGAGCAACACACTGCCACGATGCATCGGTAAGATAGGCAGACGGAGTGTTTGATATAAAAATAATACTTTTTGACAAACAGTGACTAACTGGTGAATTTACCAGTATTTGTCAATATTGGGAGATGATTTGAGAAAATTCAAACCAGTCGAGTATGGTTATACTTTGCAGCATTTTGGTGGTTGTTCAGCTACAGTCTGCAACCACCAACTGCTTCTGGGTCTAAAAGAAAAGAGTGGTATTGCATTTTTTCCTCCTATTGTTTCCTTTATGTAATATTGTTAGTCACTGCCTCTCATGTCTTCATTCACCCTCCTTTGACCCTTTCTTTGATTTAACATTGCTGAGTTAACATTGCTTGAATTGGGTTTCATGTCTGGCAGGCAGCTGTCTGAATGTGGGTGGCTTTTTTAAACATCCTAATCATCCTATTATCCTAGATCCTATTTTTTTTTCACTCCTGACTTAGTTTTGCATGACAGTTCAAAAGTACTAAGCTACTTTTGAACTACTTTTTTGAACTACATTTTTGAGCTTTTTTTTTTTTTATATTCAGTTAAGTTAAGATTTGCTGCAGTTAAACTTCTTCCAATATAAAGTAAAGGTAGATTCTCCAACTATGTACAGAGTAATTGTACAGTTTTACATTTTACACATGTCTGGTTGTAGTATGTCAGTTATTTGACTTGTGGCTGAGGTAACTGACCAGTACTTGATGGATGGTGTAATGATAATTTCAGTTTTTAACTGACTTTTCCAGCACTTGACTGTCAGCAGGTTGTAATTTACTGGTATTTGATGACTGTCAGTGCTTCATTGGCTGTCGGTAATAATTTAGGCGTATTTGACTGGTGCCTGGTGGTAATTTAGCAACATTTTGCTGGTGGTATTTCACTGACATTCGACTGGTGGCTGGTGGTAATTTTCAAGCCGTGGAAAGCAGACTGAGTAATGCTATAATAGCATTATCTGTCAAGAGACCAGGCCTGACTGAGAGGAAACGGAGTGACAACAGCTGGCCACTTTAACTGGGTTCATCTCTGTCTGTCTATTTCTCTGTCAATCTCTCTAGCACTCTGTCTCTGTCTGTCTCTCTTTTCATCTTCTCTTGTTCCACTGATAATTAGGGCATTAGCTACTATATGAAATACTTTTTCTCTGTTTTTTTCCTCATTTCTTTTGAATTTTTATCGGCTTTTTTTTTTAAGGCTTGTTTGCTTCGGTTTTTGGCATAGATTCTCCTCTTTCTCATCCCCCTTTTTTCAGCTCTGACTCCCTTATTTTTTCTTCCCCACCTGTTTACTCTCCTTTGTTCTCTCACTCCCTCTCTCTTGTTATTTTTCTTTTCTGTCAGGGATGTCTTATGCTCACGTCCCTTTCTAAACAATCACCGTTAGTACTAGTGAGTACACCACTATCTGTATCTGTATCAGTATCTGCTCAACCATCTACATTATCTGTATCGTATCTGTAGTCGGAGCAGGTGGGGCCTAAACTGGAAATAGGTGGGGCTTAAACCGGAAGTGTGTGGGTACCGGTATGTTATTTTAAGCCTGAAATTGATATGGATTGATCAGAAGTTTCTATATTTATTGTTTATTAGAAAACTATTTACAGAACAGCCTCAGAATTGAGCTTCCAATCAATGTTTTTTTTTTTTTTTATCACAATAGTAAATTAACTATTTAAAGAACAAGTTTTTTATAAACACGGAACATGAATATTCTTAAGTGCATCAATGAATACAACATATGCAGTAGGCAATTATGAAGTACTAAGTAAAATGCAATGAACAATAGTTTTAATACTCAACTTTCTTTTTTTAATTTTTGATTTTCTAATTTTTTATGATCAAACAATGTGATTTTTTTGTTTTATTATTTTTTTACTACCTAACATTCTTTTCAGGGAGGGTTTT
>OMLB01011994.1:0-10000 GCA_900302555.1 Myripristis jacobus | reverse complement strand
ACATTTTTTTTCTTGTTTTGCATAATGCAGCTCACAACGACTTCTGTAATGATAAGCTGCTTTCATTAAGCACCCAGTCATAAATAAAATCGAAACATCTTTGGCTAATGTAAAAACATGCTTTTCCTTTTTATGCAGTGAGAGGAGCTTTACGCAGCGCTGTAGCATCATGTTGAGAAATGAAGATGGTATCTAAAAAGAGTCTCTCGGTGACAGAGGACAAATTGTGCGTGTTTGCGTGTCCATGTGTCTGTGTGTGCGTGCATGCATGTTCTCATCTCCTATGCATTATGACTTACGCCAGGCCGCGCTTTATTGCATTGTGCTAGTGTGAGAAAGAGATTTAATTTCAGTGAGGAGACAGCTAGGGAGGGAATTCTATCCTTCCTGGCTCCATGCGATTGATTTAGCTGATAAATGTTTATGGAGGAAAACAGTCATAAGCACCAAATCAGCAGAGAATATACATCAAGCTTACAGGGTTTTACTGTTAAGCCCTGCTGATATTGTGTTTGTGTCCGATGTCACTCTACATGTAAATTTGTCATAGGAAACGGGTGTCTTATGAGCATGAGGTGTGCTGGATGCTGTGAGCTGGACTGCTCGGTGTGAGATAATTGTAAACTCGAGTATTGAAAATATTTTCTTCTCAGGCAGCCGTGCTGTGACGAGAAAGCAATGGCATCTTTGATATCTGTCATCTCTAGACAGCCCAGATACCAGTGACGCTATCAGTGCACATAACCCAAGATGTGTCACAATCTGTCCATCTCTTCTTGTGAGAAGGTTGACACCGTGCTGGCATTAACAACAATGGCCAGTGTGCCATGCATCTCTCTGCCTGTACATGCCTATGTTGGAGGCACGCCCCCACATTATTTTGTCTTGGCAGGGCTCATATCAGACTGTTGCCCCACTTCTTTGAGGTGTAGTTCTTCTCTCATGAGAGAGGTCCTTTACAATGACCAGCAAAACATCCCACTTATCTTTGCCTGCACTGCTCCTCTGCCTCTTATCTGACATCAGGCCCTCTTCCTCCTGAGATATGGCAGTGCACAGGAAGTTAGCTGTTTCCCAGGCTTCCTTACCACTGACCCGCTTTTCAAAGAAAACCAGTGAAGAAAATACAAAGTGGGTGCAGTGTGTAAGGAGACACATGATACTCTATTTGAAACCCCCAGCCTTTACACCCCTGAGATGAAAAAAAGATCTGGGTGATTTACAGCCAAATAAAGGCTTTAAATGTTCCCCTGTTCTGTGATATTGCCAAGAGTTCAATACCAGAATCATTCAGAGAAAGGAAACTCATAAGGAAAGGTCAGAGAGCCTCTCAGAGAGTTTCTTTTCTCCCCTGTCTAACAACGTTGCTGTTACTATACTGCTTTGTTCTAGGGGGGGAATAAAAAGAACATGATAACTATTGACTTTTTATAGCAGGACCTCAGAGACATAAACAGTTGTGCTCTAATCCTGGCACTGAGTGTTGCTGGAGAGGTTTGGCAGAGACAGGGAAAAGTATAGCTGTTTAAACAGTTTGCTGCTCTGATTTTTATTCAAGGAAACGAGGTTAACTTGTCCATTGCCGTCACAGTTTGATGTCTCCTCTCACTGTTCCTGTTTGAAGAGGCTTTTTGTTGCTGTCTCTGAACTCGTGGTGTTCTCTATTTTTTCTGTATTTTTTTTTCTTATTTTCCTCTCTCCTCTCTCTCCCAGGTGGAATGGTTAAAGAACGAGGAGATAATTGATCCTGCAGATGACAGAAACTTCTACATCACCATTGACCACAACCTGATCATCAAACAGGCCCGCCTCTCTGACACAGCAAACTACACCTGTGTGGCCAAGAACATTGTAGCCAAGAGACGCAGCACCACTGCCACAGTTATCGTCTACGGTAAGCAACCTTTAGACAATCCCACACAGCCATTTAGATCCAGTGTTCGCCCCTCAAATCTCTAATTTTCCTGACCTTTCCCACAGTATCTTATAGATTTTGTACTTTTTGCTTATTTACTTTGGACTTACCGCTGCCCACATCAGCAGATGCTGAAAATGTAGAAAGGAAAAGCATGCTGTTCCTCTGAGAACAAATGCATTCAGTAGAGTCTCGGCAGAGTGGAGGTCTGGTGGAGATCTTCTGGACTATAGGCTACCCTATGTGCTGATCAAAATTCTGATCTGATTTGTAGAGACTCAGCAGCCAATTGTACTGTCAAATGCTTTTCAAATACAAAATAAATTACTGTGTGTACACACACACATACACACACTAGAGACCTGTGAAGATTAGGTAAACAGTTTGCTGATATATGAAACAGTAACAGCTGTTTTACATGCCAATTTTTACAGTGATGAAGCATCAGGCTATGCAATCTATTTAAAGCCCAGTTTTGTGTCTGGGTGGTGTTCTGCTGACTTCCTCGTCAGCAGTGAGTGAACATGCAAAACGCAATTCAGGTCTTGGGTTTTTTACTGGTGATCAGAGTGATCACAGCCACAAGGAGCAGCGTAGTGACCCTTAAGTATTAGAGGAGATTATCGTGCCAGCTTGACAGTCAATAAAAAGAGACAGTGAAAGTAGCAAAAAACAAAGTTTTGCAAATGTTGAGACTCATTGCAATCACAAGAAGTTCTTCATCGTACAGGCATAACTGTGAACTAAGATTTTTAGGCTGATAGACCCAGTAGTTTGCGAGATTAGCCACAGACAGACTCACAGACACATATACACTCACACTCACAACCAAACACTGATGATCTCTGTCAGGCTGCCATACAGTGGAGATAATAAAACAAACTTTAAAGTCAATCTACATGGAAGAAATGCCTTTTTCTCCCACTGCGTGTAACACTCCCCCATTTTGTTCCTGCCTGAAGGTGTGCGAGGTATTGAGGATTTGTGAATTTCTGAACTGCAATTGAGGCCCTGATGTGGTTGAGCCATAGCCATGCTTAAAGAGACTCTCCTACTGTGTTTTCACACACACCCAACTGCTTTATGCCTAACATCAACTATGACTGTTATTGCACAGCACTGTTGTGAACTTCAGCAGCTGCTGGAGGCAATTGAAAACAGGAGAGATGAAACACAAAGAGGTGTTTTTTTCAGCCTGCAACACAAGTTCTTCTCTTATGCTGCAGTGGAGTTACTATTGGGTTGATAATTTAAGTGAGGCCACCAGAAGTGGCTCTATGTTCAGATCCTCTCGATCCTCCTGATTCACTCTTAGGGGACAGAGAAACAAGTGAACCTGTCTGTTTTACACTTGCATATTTCCAAAAATTATATACACACTCATGCATATACATTTCTAGTACAAACCACAGACTTAGAATGCACTAGAAGGAAGAGCTGATTACTGCTGATTGAGAAGAGCTGATTGCTGTGTTAGACTGACTTTCAGCATAAACATACTATCAGACCAAACCATGATGCTGCAAAGTCCACAGCTTGTATGTTAAAGTAAAAATGCCCCATTTGAGTGGATCTTTAAAGCTTGTATATTAATAAATATACAATACAAGTTTATTCAAAGTGATTGATTTTAATCCAAATCCTCAAACTGCTCAGACCATAGTGAATCTTTTTTCATGTAAAATTTCAGTCACACGCACGCACACACACACGCGCACACACACACACACACACACACACACACACACAGAGGGCAGAGACTTATGGGAAATGATGTCATCAGGGTTAAGTTTCAAAACCGTCTTTTCCCCATCACAGCCCTCCTCTCTCCAAGCAGTTCACCCTGCCTGAGCAATCAAGGATTAAAGGGGGCAGAGGTATTGTATTGTTAGCACTTTAGTTGTTTTATTTATCTGCCTGGGTTTGTGTTGAGTTGAGAGCATCATGGTTAGTGAAGGGCCAGTAGTAGGAGGATGTAAAAAACACAGATTGTGAAGCAGACAGAGCCGACTTCAGGGACAGGGGTCTCTGTCCCTGCTAGGCTTTCCTGTCACTAATGGAGTCTAGGAGGACTGAGTGTCGGGAAACTGCTTTGATGTCACAAGCCTCTGTCTCTGCCTGGGCTGTCTCTTCTAGCCTCCCCATCCCCCCTTTTCCAAACTGGAATACTTATAAATGTATGCACAGTTGTGTTAGAGAGTATGAAAGTGCACACACACACATGTGCATGCACACACAAGCATACAGCAGTCTGTGGGGAGCAAGCTGTGTCTGACACTAGTGATGAAAGAGTGAGGAGGAGAGAGACTGCATTTTTAGATGGCTTTTGTCATTAACAGAGGAGAGAGTAGCCCAGTGGTTTCCAACCCAACCCACAACAAGGACACTGGGAACAAAATGTGAGTACAAGCTGGTACCAAAACAGAAAGAAAAAAGAGCAAGAGGGACAGAGAGAGAAAGGGGGAGAGAGAGGGAGAGAAACAGAGTGGGAGAGTGGGAAGGGAGAGACAGAATCCCTGGAGGAAGGAAAGTAGACAGTAAAGAAATGCAGGGCTTCGGCAATCTTCCCCTGGAGTCCCATACTTTGGGCTTCACTCATGAGCATGTCACATTTGAAAGTCGGAGGCTCCAAGGGGCCCGGTTCCACCGTCTCGGATGCCACAGACATGTTCTCAGTCACAAGCCCTGGTGTCACTCTGCACCGGGTTTAGACGCTGACAGAGATGGAGGAGAGAGGGAAGAAAAGCATTAGAAGGAATCACTGAATGGAAAATGCAGTGAGCTGACCAGAATATACTGTGTGGCTGCACTGCAAACGAATGACTGGAGATTCCGTTGTCAAAACACACAAACTGTGGAAATGTTTCATGATGGACACATTCGAGAAGACTTTCATGAGTTCCTGCTTAATACTGTGCAGACAGGTCACGCTAACGTCAAGCATTCATGCATGTACAATGTCCAATGACCAGTGTATTCAGGCCATTTTAGGGGAAAAAAATTATGGAGCCTGGGTAGGGAAGTAATAGTGTGAGAGAAAAACAGAATTTCTGAGATTGAAGTCATAGATTTATTAGAAGAAATTCACCACTTTTTCAGAAAAAAAAACTCAAAACCTTGGAGATTATAAAGTCTCAGATTTACAAGAACAAAACTTGGAAATATACCTTTTCTTATACTTATCTGTCTTATACTATTATACTTATAAAGGAACAACAATTACAGACGCCTCCCCGGTCTGCAGTTTCTTTTTCTTCCTACAATGGGACTAATATGCCGTCATAAATGAAACCACCTAGAAGAAAACAAAAATTAGCAGCTTGACCCAATTTGAATGACATTCTAACATTTCCAATTACCATGTTTTCCAGTGAATGGTGGATGGTCGACATGGACAGAGTGGTCTGTGTGTAACAGTCGCTGTGGTCGTGGTTACCAAAAACGTACACGTAGCTGCACCAACCCAGCACCGCTCAACGGAGGAGCCATCTGTGAGGGGCAAGGCATCCAGAAGCTGGCGTGTAACCCTCTGTGCCCAGGTACAGCAGCACTTTCCAGTACACCTACTCGTTTGTGGGTGGAAAGGGTTTAGGTGCACATAACTATATATACATATATAATATCATGGTATAAATCTGTGTTTGCATATTTCACTCAGTTTGTACCCTCACCCTTATGTGTATGTGTCTCTCTCCCACGTATTCCTCTCTCATTCACACATCCATTCACCCACGCATGCACTTGCATTTCTTCATCTCTTCATTTCCAATTCCATTCATCACTGTACCTCTGTCTGTGTGTGGTAGTGGATGGCCTGTGGACAGAGTGGAGTAAGTGGTCTACCTGTGGGACAGAGTGCACCCACTGGAGGAGAAGGGAATGCAGCGCCCCAGCACCCAAAAACGGGGGGAAAGACTGTGAGGGCATGGTGCTCCAGTCCAAGAACTGCACCGATGGGCTGTGCATGCAGAGTGAGTACCTGACTAATCCTCTGCTACTCTCTCTGACCTGCACGGAAATATATTTCTCTGCCCCGTGACCATGAGTTTCACTCTTCTATTTCATCCAGTGTGTCACATCGTCACCATAACACAGTTGCCCTGTCTTTCACCCATTCCCGGTTTCACTTCACTCATACATAAACAACTAGATGGCACTCAGTAGAGCGCTGAGCTCTGCCAGTATTTTGCAAATGTCAAGATATGCCAGTTCCACATGTTGGATTTTCACCAAAAGTAAAAAATTTCCTCTGTGTCCCACTGCCAACTTGTTTCACATTACAAAACATTAGAAAATGCACATATTATCATGACAGTACCTGGAAAGGGGACATGAGGTATAAAGGTTCAAGTTTTTTTTTCTTTTAATTTAATAGCTAACTCTTGAAACACCTCACAAACAGTTAGCACATAGTGTCCATTAAGCCTACCCCTCTACCACTGTACAAGTTTCAGAAAAAATGTCAGGGTGGTAATATTTAACCAGAAATAAGCTTTCCAGTGCCTCATCGTTTGATTGGGCCAATAGTGAAGGGTCAGTCAGTGTGAAAGGTTTGTCAGTTTTCCTTGCCCCATGAGAAACCCTGTCACAAAAGTTTTGTTCAAATCCATTTGTAAATTTTTGAGCTTCCTGCTAACAGACCAACAGACAGAATGAGGCATCAACATAACCTCTGTCCAACCCCGTTGTCGGAGGTAAAAATACACACTAAAAGTTCTTCCTCTCTGACGCTGTCTTCCACACTTGATTGGTTTGCACATACATAATACACACAAGCTGTAGGGCAAAAGTGACACAAAGGCAGGAACTGGTGCACATCTTTTTCTGTGTGTTTGCTCTGCAGCAAATATAGTATATAAGTATAGGTTAACAAGGACTCCGAGAAGTACTCTAAGTAATTATCCTTGTCGAAGGCAAGGCATTCAAAAGTTATATTTAAGATAATGGTGAGTGATTATAATGTACTTACATAAGGGGTCATAATTATCAAACGTCTTTGATTGCTACTCTAATTTCAAAAGCACTAGATTTCATTGGTTCAATGGGAGAAAAATGAGGCCACAAAGTGCCATAAGTGTAGACATGCTCCTTTTCCTGAGCTGGCAATTATATGCGTTGACAAGTGGGCGAGTATTGTACATCACCCTTCAGTCTTAGAGAGATTTTTAAGTCAAGTCTCCAGTGTTCACTAGATATTCCTGGTGGTACATCATAATTTTTCTTTTTCCCAACACAAAAAGGCCAAACCCAGTTTGTGGTGTGGCCAGATATCCTCTGTGGGCAGAGGATTGTTTTCTGCTTCTCTTTCTTCCAGCAAGCAAAAAAAACAAACAAACACATAGTGCAGTTGAGCCAACAATCCTGGTCCCTCTTCCTAATAACACATTCACAGAGATTGGAACCGTGCTGCAGTTGCTGTGATCTGTGTGTATGTGTGTTTGTGAGTAATAACAAAAACAAAACAAAAAAAATAGCGGGACAAACTTTTTTTTTTTTCTGAACTTCATCTACTAAGACAGTGTTTGCCCTCCATTCCTTGATACAAGCACAGTGGCAGAGAGAAAGACAGAGAGAGCAGCAAAGAGTGATAGCTGAGCTAAACATAGCATCTAGTTTAATGAAGTTTCTCTCTAATAAAGTCTTTCAGTGTGTCAGGCCCACACGCTGTCACAGATGCCTCCATCATGTGTATAACTTACAACAGATGGTGACTGTGACACTAATATAACAGGCTCAAATGCTTGATTTCATGAACTTGATACAGCTGGCCGGTAATGTGTGCAACTGATCTGCGCTGCTGCTGGGGCATGAGGTTGTGAACAGAGCTACCTGTAGCATGATATTGAGATGATGTACCGTCCATGCCTGATGACATCACAAGTGACTGTCAATATGTATCTATAGACCCTGTCTGATGTAACACTAAGCGTCTCTCCAAAGTAAACACACTGGCTCAGTTCTTACTGGGAAGTATGGCTTAAACAAAGAGCCCTATTATGATCACACGTATGCATTAGCTGACTTGATATTTATGCAGTGTAGATTACATGTGCATACTGGCGACAAACATCAGGGAGCAATCTAAGAGAAGCTTTGAGACAGATTTAAACTTAGTCATCTGTTTTATTTCCCTATGCAGCACAACAGTCATTTGACCCCCACCCCCCTCTACGACTCAGCCCATTTCAGAGGCATTAGTTCTTGGTTAGATTGATGGCCAGTTTGCAGAGAATATAAAGCCATAATGATATAGATTTAGGATCATTTCAGGGATTGATTTTTTTTGGAAGCTAAGAGGGTGAAGCCACTTATGTCAATGCTAATGACCATTTCCACCAGCATTTAGGAGAACGGCCCATTATCTAAAAGCTCACATTATGGCAAATATGATTGGGAATGGAAGTTGTGTGCAATCTGAACTCACCTCGGACCACTGATCTGCTCCCTCCAGTGAAGGGCCGCTATCTGGACAAACACGTGTCTGTAGATTCCATTGCATCTTGATCTTATTTTCTGTTGTTTGAATTTATTTAAAACATTAGGACTGTAATCCATCGTAGAAATTTGGCAAAGAAATTTGAGATGGCCAGAGTCAGAAGTGGAGGTTGTGGTGCTCAACTTCCATGGCTTTGCATTGTAAACTGCAACTGGCCCCAGCCAAAAAGTAGAGCTGTGTTATAATATCCTTTGTAGCTTGTTTATCACATTTAGCCTGTCAGAGAGTTCGGGGGTTGGTTTTAACAAAGTTAAGCATCTACAGATTGATGTAGAGAGGTTGCACTCTGCCTGTTGAGATGGAATGCCCCCCCTTCTAGCACGTCTGTGCAGAGTTTCCACAGTTCACTGAGATTGACCTGTCTAAATCTCTGTTTTGTGCTCCCTCTGTGGCCTGTCTTCCTTGATTCTGATGTTGTTTTCCACGGCTCTGGTAACTCGCCTCTCAGACATGACATTTTCTTGACATATCGATCTACAGAAAGGGCAGGGCATACTCAAGCAAGGGCAACTGCTTCATTGCTATCAGACACCCAAGACTGAGGAAAATCATGATTTTATATAAGACTTACTTCAGTGCTCTAAGCAGATTAAGTTATTTACTTGGTTCTCTGGCTGCTTATATGTGGCTGGAAAGATTTTATGATATGCAAACAAATGTCTTTTGGCATAGAATCACCTTTTTCATCTAACACAGACTTACCACCAATTAGTCGTGAAACAGTCAGCAAAGTGGTTAAAAGCAACTTTTGGTGATGAAACTTTGGCTTTGGATATTCAAATGATGAAATCAGTCTTGCCAGCCTACAATATATCCTCCCCCCCATGTTTGGAAATCTGCCATGTTCAGGGAAGAAACAGTTTGTTGATTAATGGCTGAAACACAGGCAGTGATTTCCTGTAGCAGAAGTTCACCTTCCTCCCTAGCTCCGAGTCCCCGTGCAGTCCAACAGTCTGTACCATTGGTTTCTTTAAAGCATGGCCACAAAAGCCTGCCTTTAAACTAGGTATAGTGTATATGCACTCAACTTGAATATAAACTCCACAGGATAGGTTCAAATGGGCCATCAGTTAGCCTGACCCTGCCAGTCACCTCCCCCTGCTCCAGCCCTGCCTCCTCTGTCTGATTACATGTACGCAGCAGCCCCATCTATCAAGCCATTGATTTTCCTGTCGGTCCACTTGTCTGCCTGTGGCCCTCTCCTGCTCCATAAGGACTTCATTGTTTAGCTAGTTGTTTATGTATGTCCCCTGGTGGCTGAATATTGTGTGTAGTCTCCCAGTAAACCTCACAATCTGTGCATTTTTTTTGGTTTGGTTTTTTTGTTGCCTTCCAACCATTTCCTCAGCATACTGTTCACTTCTGCACATTACTTGGCTACATCTAAGCCAATAAAAACCCCAGTTTGGGCCAGCGCTCATCTGTGTTACCACATTTTTCCTCTAAATGTCTGTCAATCAACGTTCCTCCACCTATTTCCTGAACATAATGAACCCTTTATTCTTAGTACCGCCCTCTGCCTCATGTCACTCTCCATCCAGCTTTTCAGTGACAGATGCACAACTGTGGATGCTATTGACTCTGTTATA
>OMLB01011986.1:52127-62967 GCA_900302555.1 Myripristis jacobus | reverse complement strand
AGCAGAAGACCCCACCGGGTACCACTCTTCTCCACTAAAAACAGGAAAATGAGGCTACAATTTGCACGAGCTCACCAAAATTGGACCGCTGAAGACTGGAAAAATGTTGCCTGGTCTGATGAGTCTCGATTTCTGTTGAGACATTCAGATGGTAGAGTCAGAATTTGGTGTAAACAGAATGAGAACATGGATCCGTCATGCCTTGTTACCACTGTGCAGGCTGGTGGTGGTGGTGTAATGGTGTGGGGGATGTTTTCTTGGCACACTTTAGGCCCCTTAGTACCAATTGGGCATCGTTTAAATGCCACAGCCTACCTGGGCATTGTTTCTGACCATGTCCATCCCTTTATGACCACCATGTACCCATCCTCTGATGGCTACTCCCAGCAGGATAATGCACAATGTCACAAAGCTCGAATCATTTCAAATTGGTTTCTTGAACATGACAGTGAGTTCACTGTACTAAAATGGCCCCCACAGCCACTAGATCTCAACCCAATAGAACATCTTTGGGATGTGGTGAAACGGGAGCTTCGATTTGTGCATCCCACAAATCTCCATCAACTGCAAGATGCTATCCTATCAATATGGGCCAACATTTCTAAAGAATGCTTCCAGCACCTCGTTGAATCAATGCCACGAGGCGAAAGGGGGTCAAACAAGGTATTAGTATGGTGTTCCTAATAATCCTTTAGGTGAGTGTAAACCAATGCAAGATGCCACCACTTCACCACTCTCTCTGAATTAAGGCTGGGCAAAACGGTTATTTTTTAAATGATTAAGCTAGCGATTATTTTTTCGATTAATCTAGCGATTAATTTTTTGATTACCTAAATGATTATTTTTTCAATTATCGATTATTTTCCCATTATTTGATTAATAGCAATTTACACATGCTATATTATGTATAGCAATGAAAAACATTAATTTCTTCACATTTCAATTTTTATCTGACTTTTTTTTTTTTAACACAACCCTTGCTCTTAAAATCTCCAAATTCCAAAATAAAATTCAAGTAAGAAGAATTGAGTAGTGCAAAATAATGCATTCCCATACTTTAAGGGGCTTTCACATAGTGCGCAGTTTGGGCCGCGCTCTGTGCTGGGTACCGTGTGGACAGACGCAGAGCAGCGCGCGTGCAGAGTAGGGCGTTGTGCATAAAAAAAGAAAAAAAAAACTCGCCTATTGTGGAAAGCAAAAACCTGGCAGAACCTGGTATTCCCAAATTGTTGGATATCACTCTCCATGATTGGGCTTTTTTAATGAGATCACGGTAGGAATGTAGTCTGGTGTCCCACAGCTCTGCGCACAGACAGCCACAACGATGCTTTCCTCCATTGTTGTTTTGCCGTTCTGCCAAAATCTGCCAGATTTTTTTCAGATTCCACTATTCTCTCCTATTGGATGCGCCAAGGTGACATCACAGGGCGCTGCGCCCATATTAAAAAATTTTCAACTTGGGTGGCACCAGCCTTGCGCTGTGCTCAGCTCAGTGCAAACCAGTGCGCCTTTGCGCCCCGCGATCACATACACAATGAATAGCTGTGCCGGCCGAGGTCTGCGCTGTGCGTGCACTATGTGAAAGCCCCACGAACAAGTACGTGATTTCCTTGATTGTTCAAGTTCTGAGGAGTCACAGGAGTGACTCACTGCTGCTGCTACACGCTGCAGCCATTTTTTTGTTTTGGTTCGACGCACATTTTTCGTGTCAACGTATTTACGTAATCGATTACGTCGACGCATCGCCCCAGCCCTACTCTGAATATAGCTCTGCCCAGTCCTCTACTAAAACTGGTGCTCTCCCCCTCCCACTTCACCCCTTTGGCCCTTGAACTTCTTTCAAACTGTCTCTGAAACCATGCATTCTGGAGATAAACATACCAATTTCAGATCATCTGCACAAGTGCCCTTGTCTCTGCATCAGAAAAAGGTCATTCAAAACAGCTGTGTACTTGTAAGTTTGCAGCTTAACCACATTTTCAAATTGGAGGTCAAAGTCAAAATAATCCCAAGTAATCCAACAAGACAGATTTGAGAGTGAAGTGTGTCCCTCATGTCCACCCAAAAATCCCATTTTTTCATCTTAACGTTAAATTTTGTACAAGCAATCTAACGTGAACCCAGAAACAAGACTGTGGGTACAAATGAGTTTGAGCTCTCAGTAGTGGTCAGTAGCCAGTTTTAAAGCACCAGTGTACAATTCTGTCAGTCCAAAACTGTTTGGCCCACAACTTTGGATTTTGGCGGTTTCCTCGCCTGCAGTTCAATAATACTTTTGGTGACCCATGACGTTTACTCTAGTGCCCCCACCAGGCCAAATTCTCAAGCTATGAACATGATAACTTTGGTAGTGGTACATGCATGGCATGTGTTTGAAAAGAAAAACGTCTGAAACTACAAATGTCTTCATGGTAGCAATGTCTATTGAAGAGTAATTAAACATTACATAGGTTCATTACCTCATTGACTCTCCATCATATTAGTGGTGTCAAGTATTGAGAAGAGTACTGGTAACTATTATCTGTATTATCTGTATTAATAAGTAGTATCGATAATAGTATCAGTATGGGTAAACTAATTATACCCAATCCTTTTCATGCATCTAGAAATTTTAACATGTAAACTGTTCTCTGCCCAAAATAAATAAGATAAATCTCAAGCTGTAGCCTTGTAGTGAAATTAGCCCATTTGTTATGTCATTAGCAGCTACATGAGGACAGTCACAGCTGTGGTTGGAAGTACAAACCTAAAAAATGAGCCCTTACATATGTTAGCAGTAAGGTCAGGGAACACATCAAAGTAATTATTTGTTGGAACCTGAGAGGTTTGATACAAGTATGTTATCAAATGATTTTTGACTGGAAAGTATATTCAGCGGCTTTAAATATACATACTACAGTTTTGTTGTCAGTGGCCTGGCAGAGGTGATGCACTCTCCTCTCCTTCAGCAACAAACATTAAAGTATACTTGAGCAAGACCAATAAGCCCCAGCTGTTCATGTGATCATGCTCAGTGCCCCACTGTAATGATAACCAATGTTGCAGTTAACAATGTGCTATGCCATTACACCTGTATAAATAATAGCTGAATGATAACTTTACTGATTTTGTTCCAGTCGCTAGCTTTTGTTAGTTACAAGTGTAATGGGCTGATGGGGGCCAAAATCTTTTTGAATTAGATTATTAAAAAACTGTCTGCTGCTTACCAAGCTTACAAGCTCCAATCTAATCTTTTAGGTCAGGTACAGCCTCAGAGGAACAACCATGAGTAGGGCTTGTTTCTGACACAAACAATCTCAGCCTTTCCTAATAAGTGTCAGAAAATGCCATTCATTTTTTGAAGACAATTTTATCATACAACAAAGTACACTGCAAAACCTTTTTTGTGTCAACGGTGTAATAATTCACTGTGTAGTAACTTTTAGTTGATCATGACATTATCCACTGTGTCTCCCCACTCTTGGCACAGATATTTTCTTTTCTTATTAGGCTGGCAGTAGTCATCCATGTAAATGGTGTAAGTGTATTGGTGGAGGTGAACAAGTTGAACAGTTGCCCGAAACTTAAGCTTGTTCTCATTTCTAAAAGGAAGCCTTTGAAAACTAAGGGGAGAGTGCAAAGACATTTTTGAGCAACCATAAAATGAACAAACACTTATCATTTTACTTCACTATCTTTTAGAAGCTGTATTTCAGCAATAAACATTTATCTAAACGTCTCTTGCTCTCTCACCAACTATTTCAGCTTCCACCTTTGTTTCCTTGTTGTGCTGTGGTCAGGTGAGGTTAACTTTATCAATAATACACCAATTCAAATTGTTTCAATACCTATCAAGTCCTTGTACTCCCTGCTAAGAAAAAATGGTTGTCTTTCTCCATATACAATAGATGAACGTTATGAGGAAAAAACTATTTTTGAAACTGCTATAACTCCTTAATGATAGGGAGTTCATATTAATAATGCTCTATATGACGACTAGTATAGCAACAAAAAAATATTGGTTGATTCATATTAATTAGCATAGCTTATTGTGTTTATCATGCAGATTTTGCTGGGATGTTAAGCAGGTACGCTCCGGTTGACAAACTCTTTTTTCTTGTTTCCAAACTTTCTTTCATCTTGTTTATAAATTGTCTTCCTGCAGGCTGACCAGCTGGAGCGAAGGAGGAGGCAGGAGTCTGAGGGAGGCTCCAGGGGTCCAGCAGTAAGAGGAAGAGGAAGAGGGGAGGACGGGGCACGGGTGGAGATTTGGATTCGCCCCAGTGGACAGGCGACAACCCCTTCTTCACACAGAGGAGGCAGTGAGTCCAGCAGGGACTCTGAACACGATGGAGAGCTATGCAATCTCAGCGCCAGCGATGTGAGATCACACACGCATACAGTATATAGAGTGTTCTTGTGGTTCATATGCTCTTAAGTGTCATTAAGGCTGTGATCACATAGAATGGGCTTTTGAATGTGCATTTGCGTTTTTTCAGTCATTTTAATGGTTTGATTGCTGCAAGCATGCACCTATCCTAAACTGTGTGACTTAGCATTCTGGGCTCAAACGTCTGAACATGGTGCATTACACTATATGTTAGACAACAAGTTAAACTGTATGCTTGGTGTGGAATGGACTCCTTGTCCTTGTCTCCCAGACCAAACAAAGTTATCTCTAACTCCAACAACAGTATCCCCTTTTTATTTCAGGTTAGCCAAGATAGTAACATGATATCCAGAATAACATAAAACTCCTTGTGTCCTTTGAACTCTTGCTCTCCTTGTTAATAGCAATGGCTATAGCTCTGCCTTGTCCTTGGGCAGGAGAAAAACTCATACTGTTTGATCCCAGCCTAATGGACGCACTCTAAACTTCTGGTCTGTCTGTGTGCTTAATGGCACATGTTTGATCATGTGCAGTCTCTGAAAAGGTTTCAAGGAACTCTAAGAAACACTCAGAGGAGTAGGACACATGACCTTGCGTTAACATCTCCCACACAGTTTTGTAGAATTACCCTCTTTTCTTTTTGCTCTCATTTATTATTTATAATTTCCTCAGCTTTCATTTCTTCTATTATTTTCATTTTCATCTGTTTTTTTTTTTGCTCCCTTTTATATTTTGTTGTTATCCACTTTATGTCTTTTTTCCCCCTCTGCTTCGATGATTCACCATGTCTTTTCAGTTGCTCTGCTTTTTTCCTACTTGAGCATGTGTCTAACCATATATGGATTTCATTGGATGCAAACTATTCAAGTGTGCCTCCACATTGAAAAAAACACTGTAAGATGTGAGCATGTGTTTCCTGAATTTAAGAACATAGCAGTAAATACCAGTAAATTAAAAAAAAAACATGATACAAACAACATAAGTAATAGAAATGCATGAATATCCATTCCTGAGTTGATAATGCAAGTTTCTCTTAATGCAGGTTTCTCTTTATCATGTTACTCGCATGTTTCTCTGTTTTAAGTGATAGCTCTGTGGCTCACCCTTCTTACTGGGCAAGTGATTCATGCTTACCCATAATCATGGTCTGTCCATGGAAATATGCTCATAATGTACCTCCTGTATAAATGAGAAACACTGTCCCAGTGTTGGCTATTAGTGATTGTTTTTATATGTGTATGTGTAAGTAGCCTAACTTTTAACTGTATGCATCAGCTGTTCTGAAAGCTCTTATAGGTGTCCTTTCTTCAGTATTTCAGGTTTTTCAGGCACAAATCTTATAGTGAAAGCTCACTATTTTCCTTTAATTAATGATTCAGTTTATTTCCCATAATATTTGCTTGAAATGCATTAAATCTAACCAGCTGTTTGACTCATTAACACTTCCAGTGAATACGTTAGTAAAATGAAGTGTAGAAGCTTTGTGTCACCTGCTTTCTCTCTCTCTCTCTCTCTCTCTCTCTCTCTTTTTTTTAACAAATCCATCTGTTTTGTCTCTCTCCAATGCACTCTCTCTCCGTCCATCAGTTGTCATTGCATCCTGATGTAAGTGGCTGTTTGGTGGCATCTGTAGTTGTATCCTCTTGGCCAGCTTCAATAGCCGTGTAGTCCATTTTCCTCCTACCTATATTGTTCTGCCGTACAAATTCCCAGGTGCTTTGAAATTGTGTTTGCACATCCAAATCTTTCCTTGTGCTTTGTCACTGACATTTTGTGGTCATGTTTTGTGGTGTAGGGTTTTAGCCAAAAAAAGAATTGTTTATCTAATATTAATCATCCTTTTCTTTCTGCTTCTTCTACTCTTCATTTGTTCCCCTCTAGCTAAATAAGAGGTTCATTCTCAGTTTTCTGCATGCACATGGAAAGCTCTTCACTAAAGTGGGGTGAGTGGTTGTTTCCTGTATTCTAGCTCTTCAGCTGTTGGAGTGAAAGAGTTTCAGGGTAAATGCAGTTTTAAACTGTGTGTGTGTGTGTGTGGTATTTGTACAGTATGGAGACCTTCCCTGCAGTGGCGAGCCGTGTCTTGCAGGAGTTCAGGGCATTACTCCAACACAGCCCTTCCCCTCTGGGCAGCACTCGCATGCTCCAGATAATGACCATCAACATGTTCACCATACACAATGCCCACAGCAGAGGTAACACATGCAGAAAAACACATGCATCATTGTTATCATGATTAACACAACACATTTTGTTTAGAACATCTGACCTACACCCCTAAATATGACACAGGCAATTTAAGTAATCATACAAATGCATGTATATTTATTTCTGGGTGTGCTAATAGCACTTTGAGACCATCCCATCTCTTTGTACTCTAGTTTTCTCTTTATTGTGAAAGCTCACGTTTCAGTGTGTTGTATGAGGCCATATGCTTTCTTGTTAGGGCTTATTTTGAGTTTCCAGATTGAACACAAGTACAAAATGAATACAAATACCTGGGCTATACTGATTTAATTGGTAGTATTGGTACAAACAGACATAAGTATTGTGGAAGCATTATTTCAGTTCCTTGTTTTTGTCAGATGGGGAGGGAGAGGAGCGCTCTGTCCTGCTGGAGCAGACGACTGCCCTAGGCCTGGCCATGTTCGCACTGCTGGTGCAGCGCTGCACAGAGCTGCTCAGAGAGACGCCTGCAGGTACACACACAGTAAGCTTCACAAGCATTTTGGCAAGCAGCATTTATTAAAGATGTGGCCCTGCACTCATATCCAATCCAGGTACTGTTGATTTAAAGTCAGCTTAAACATGAGCTTTCTTTTTCATCCTTATCAGAGTATGACTCTTTACAGCCCCCAGCACTTTTGTAGCAATGACATGTGCAGCTAATCAGCATTTTATTTGAACGTAATCTCAGTTCTCTTGTGTCTTTTGTAAGCTGTTTCTGTCTATTACAATCCATGGAGAAAACAGTGTTTGCCTGGCTAGTTAAAATTAGTGGCTAAACTGCTAGAAAACATAGGTTGTAGTGTATTACATACGTAAATAGAAGGACTGCTTATTCAACAATATGTTCTATTGAAATGCCAGAGTTTGGGATTTCTTCCAAATCATCGAAACATGAAGCTATGTGTATCTATTAATCTGTTAATTAAATTTTAATTGCTGTAACTGTCAATGTTTTATCAGAATTTATTGTAAAACAGATGGCCATTCCATCCTTAGCATACAAAGGAGGTTAAGTGAGTTGTGTGAAAACTCACACCTAAGATGTGAAATTTTATAGTTCAAAATAGTTTGATAGTTGCATGATAACACCTCATCAAAGAGGAAAAGATTTTGGTGCTTTCACTTAAAAAAAAACTCTTGTAAAGTACCAAAGTGAAAATGTGGCTATTGATCTTACAAACTTAAACAATATTTTTGCTTTTTAGTAGTGTTTTTAATATCAAAACTTTGGCCTTCTCTTGCAGATCCTGTCCACATGGAAGATGGAGAGGAAGGGGATAAAGAGGAGCTGGAGAGCATGGTGAAGGTCTCTGCCTTCCCACTGGACCTTAAGGAATTGCTTCCAAGCATAAAGGTCTGGTCTGACTGGATGTTGGGACACCCAGACCAGTGGAACCCTCCGCCATTCAATATAGAGTGAGTGCATTTACTTGCCATAGGCCCCAATCATGACCTCTGCTGCTGTTCACTATGCATTCTCGGGTAGCTACGCAGACACAAACAAACTATAGGCACTATTTTTTAAAATACTACTCTCTGTCAAACATGGCTGTTTGCCCCCAGTTCCAGCCCTGACATTTGGCAGTGCCTGGCTGACCTGTGTAATGTGCTGGCGACTGTGGACCACAAGGAGGCGGTGCTGTACAAAGCAGACACAGATGAAGGCGAAGGAGACGAGGAGTTGAGTCTGCTGCTCCTTGAGGAGGACAGGCTGCTCGCTGGCTTTGTACCCCTGCTGGCTGCACCACTAGAGCCCTGCTACATAGACAGACACACTGACATGGTGAGGGGACAGTCAACATGTTTGTTTGTTTGTTTGTTTGTTTGTTTGTTTCATTTGGATCTCTCTTTTCTTCAAAGAGTTCCTAACAACGTACAACAACATTTAATAATACATCTTGCTAAAAGATACAGCATATGAAACACAATAACACAAAAGTGCATCATAACACAGCCAAAGCTACACAATGCAATGGTCAACACCAAAAATTTCTCTATACACAGACACCATTAATATATTTCACTATTTCCTCACTTCCTGAACAACAATCCAGTATAAAAGTAGGGCATGGTCAAAACCTAACTCAGCATGCCACTCACCAAACTATTTCACAGTATTCACCATTTCACAGTACTCATACTCACAGTACTCACATAATAATATATCAAATTTATAAGTTAACATGCCACCCCTTGGATGACCATTATGTGTTCATAAACTTACTGCTATGTATCTTTGAACATACTTCTAATAAATTCTTTTGGTAGGACCCTCACTGGGTAAAGCATTTACAACAGCTCTGTTTCTTAAACATGCCACTACTGTTGGAATACTGTCACGAAACTAATGGACCTGGTTTCGCTTGCACTCTCTGTCCCCCAAATTCTCATCCACACACACACACACACACACATTTTCTTTCCTCAGGCTATAGCGGCAGATTGTAAGAGGGTGAGAGTGCTGAAGTACTTCCTGGAGGCTTTGTGTGGACAGGAAGAGCCTCTGTTGGCCTTCAAAGGAGGAAAATACATCTCCATGGCAACCTCTCCTCCACCCAGCCACTCCATAGATGGAAGAAGCAGACAGGATTCTCAGACAGATAAAGAGGTGAGACTGTCTTTCTCTTCTTCTCTGTGTAACCCATCCTACCCTTCACTTAACCCCTTTCATTCCTTTTCATCTTTCCCAGCACTTCTCTCTACCCAGCTTTCAGCAACACAAAATGATGTAAATGCTAAAATTAAACCATTGCAATTCAGCAGAGCCTGTGGAATTAAAAGCAGCAGAAGCAAAATTGTTGGCAATGTGTCTCAGCCCCATCTGTGTCTGATTGGCAGGGTGATGATGTTATAGTGGAGGCAGAGTCCTCTCTCTCTGCATCAGAGGGAGAGGTGGACGGTGAGGAGGAAGTGGACAGTGAGAATCATATCAAAGAGCTGAGGGCACGACGCCACGCACTTGCCAACAAACTGGCCCAGCAACAGCGGCGCAGAGACAAAATACAGGTAAGACAGGCATTATACATACATACCAGGGTTCCAGCACATAACCACTTACATTTATGTCTACCCCCACTTGATGAATGCAAAATTAATTCAAATACATCTGTTATGTCCCAATCTCGATGGCTCCCTCTAGTACAAATCACACGTCTGAGCTAACACACATAGGGCATGGCTTCCATTGTTCAGAGAGAGAGACAGAAAAAAAAGCTGGTGTACAGATTGAGATTGATAAGTGTTCATTTTCAATCCAAAGATGGTCAACAGAATTGAAATTTTTGTTTTGTTTTTTGTTTTTTATTTGTTTGTTTATTTTTATATTGGTTGACACACTAGGTACATTGTGTACAGATATACACCACATCTGGATTTTTTTGAAAAGCTGTGAAGAATTAAAAATTACAATTGAACCAAGAAATAAATTCTTGTCCCAGTTGTTTCAGAATTAAGAAAAAACAAACAAGGTTACTAGTCTCTTACTAGTGGTAAGAATTGAACAGTCATAATTCTTACTGTTATTCAGTTTTCTGGCAACAGAGATAGACACCTAGAAGTGAATGTGGCTAACTTCAGAAAATGAAAATTTAACTTTAGCCCATCAATGTTATGAAAAAAGTCAATGTCTTCATCTTGGTCAGCCAGGCCAGCAGTTAATTTCAAGTCAAATTTGACATTGTTAAGTTTCTATATTTTTGAAAATGACTTAAATACAAGTGAATAATATAATTACGTATGACATGCATTATTGGGGCAAATGTGAATTAGACATAAACAGTAATAAATGGGTTGAACCCTAAATGACATCCCAATCATGCAGACCTATATTCTTAAATAACAACGTTTAGTGTTTCATTGTTGAAGTTTCTTTTACATGAAGTTACATCCTGACCTTCCAGAAAGGTGCACCGCCAAACATATTTTAAACCAGGACAACCCCCAGGGGATAGTGCTGAAACGGTCTGGTGAATGACAAAAGCACCTATTGGTAAAATTTAAAGTAGTTGTAGGCTGTTGGTCGTTGTTTGGTCATGGCCCTAACTGAGTCTAAAGATAGTAGATATAATTCAAGATGAGGCAGATGTAAACAGTCACAACATGTTGTTATGGCAAGATTAAATTTCTCTACTAAAAATAGATTCCTATTACGCACACAGCCAGCGTGATTTACTGCTCTTTGTGTGTGTGTGTGTGTGTGTGTGTGTGTGTGTGTGTGTGTGTGTGTGTGTGTGTGTGTGTGTG
>OMLB01011986.1:20700-36446 GCA_900302555.1 Myripristis jacobus | reverse complement strand
CTCACTTCCCCAATATTACCAAGTCCATTACAAACCTACACACAGGCTAATTCCAGTACCCTGTCTATTTAATTTTTTCTTATGGTAAAAGAACGAGAGGCTGGGCAACTTGGATTCCTGATGTTACTTTCTCTTGTATTGAGAGAACATCTTGCCACATTCCTTTTAAAAATCTGGTTCATGTTTCCTTGCTTATCAGCAAACATGCCCACCTCCTCCTGTGTGTGTGTGTGTGTGTGTGTGCGCGCACGTGTGCGTGTGTATATATCAATTTGAGGGCCTCTGAGATTGCTTAGTGGGTAACTGTCATTACCAAATCTACCACTCTACCACAAGGCCCTAATAATTTATAATAGATCATAAGTGAAGTTAGAAGAAGGGTGTGTTTGTTGATAACAAAGTTAGCGTGTATTTTGTGAATTTTTGAATGGAGTTTGATGTGACATTCCATCCATATGTGACAGTGGAATGTATCGATCTTGGTGTGTTGAGCATCAAAGTCAGAAATGTATGACCTAAACGTTACTGTAAAGAACAACACAGGAAGAAGGCCACTGATCTCCACAGTGGCATCCAGAGTGACACCACGAGTTATAGGGGAGGGGTGTTGAGGTGGTTAGCATCATCATTTTTTTATTTTTTTATTTTTTTTGAGAAACACAGCTTTAATACCACCTGTGTGATAGAGGCCATACATCATCCTGACAGTGGTAGCATTTGTTGATTGTATTTTTTCTAAGATAGTACAGGTAATTTGATAAATAAATTATATTTTAGTCGGAGGTCGTAAAATAGTCAAAACACAGCAGCAACAAGATATTTTGGGATGGTTAGCGCACAAATTTCGGTACAATGGCATCTTTCGATACTTAGAAGTGTTGAAGCAACTTGGACAGTGCCATAAAGTATCTAAGTACTCAGCCCTAGTGGCAGAGTAAAGTTATTTGATCATAATGTTGATAATAGATAACACTACAATTGCCACCAGCATTTTTGCGAGGAAGCGAAAAGACAGAGCAATAGGTAATCACCCAGGCGAACTGTGATTATTTTTTGATGTGTACAGATGCTGGTTGTGTCCCAAAGAATACCCAAAATGTGTTGGTACCTGTGACACTGTGGCCCTGTAAGCAGTGTTAGTATATGTTGAGTTGAGCAGAGACATGAGGATGTGTAATTACAATATATTTAATGTGGACAGTAACAAGATAACAGTACAGAGAACTACAACACCAGAGTGACACACAACAACATGATGCTAACATGAGAATTTTGCTGTTGCTGCTGTAGCTATGCTTGGAAACTGATCAGTTTATTTAGAGCAGTGATATTTACCTTGTCAGAGATGAGCCAAAGCATATCTTTTTACACGCAAAAATCCCTGAGTCAAAGCTCATTTTATTTTTATAATGAAGTAAAATCCAGTGTTGATTTCTGACTCTTGACCAGCCACCATCACCACCCACCCACTGTCTTGAATAAGTGTGATATCAGTGTGGTTTTTGCTGCCGATGTTGCTTGGCCCCTTGAGAATATTGAAATTCTTAACACAATATCTCTCTCTCTTCTTTCTCTCTCTCTCTTTCTCTTACACATGCATGCATACACTTCTTAGCATTTCTTCCTTCATAATATTGTGCAAAATATGGCATGTGCACACAATGTAACATGCATGCTCAGCTAAATAAACCAAAACCGTCTTTCTGCACATACAAAATACAGTAAAACCCCTTGATCCTCAAGCCCTCTATTTTAACTCACAAAGCAGCTCAAGTTAATTACGACAATAGGCCAACTTATATCAGGGGACATGAAATCAATTATTGTGCACAGGTATTTATATTGCCCATGCAGTCCAGTAGCTTACATATCTGCAGTTATTGCACAACTATTGATGTGAGGCGATTAATTTCTGATGAGTCTGCATCTTTATCTCATAGTGTCTTATCTGCACTTTAGAACAGCATTAATTTTGACAGATATTTGAATTTTAGTTTTAGTCTGTCATCTCTTGCAAAATCAATGATTAAAATCTAAACAAAAATATCATATTCATATATTCAGTGGTGTCAGTCAAGTTTTAGGTAGAAACCCCCTCAGATAATTTTAGTCAATTTTAGTCAAATGACAGGACACTATTCTTATGGAAATCAGTAAGCTTTATGATTGCCCAGCATGGTTGTATTAACAAGGGAGCACTTCATAGCATCAGGATCTCCCTGGGGTGCAGACACAGTTCCTTCATCATTTTCCCATTTTCCAAGATGACAACTCCATACATACTGTTAAGTAAATTCAGGAATGATCTCATTAATATCAGGGTGATGTCAAACTCCTTTCTTTGCCTCTTTTCATTGAATCTTTATGCAAATTAAAGAGTGTGGTAGGTTTCCACCTCCATGCCTCAAAGAACATGAGGCTCTTCCTCAGCCCAGTTGCCCACTGCACACACTTCAGTATATCTGGGACAACATAGGAACCTGTGAATTGACTCGGTTGAATTTCTATGAGTCACTGTGATTGATCCAGTCTCCCCAAACCAGTCTCCCTCTGTTTTCTCCTCTCACAGCTGATGTCCTCTTGACCCATCAGGAAGATATTGAGAGGGCAGAAAAATGATTTGACTGAGAGCCCCTCCAGTTTCTTTGCACATTACGTTTTTGTTTGTTTGTTTGTTTGTTTTTTGAGGGGGGCTGAACTTGAACCTTGTTTTGGCTCTCCCATAAGCTGTGCTTTTCTCAAGATTTTGTGGCATTTACGCTTCACTTGATACTTCATAAGAGAAAAAGACAAAAAAGATGGGAGAATAAGTGATGAATGATGTGTCATACAGCTCTGGCCAGATTTGAAGCTGGCACAACAGAGAGATATCACCCAGCAGATGCACTTTTCAAAATCACCATGCTAGGAACCGTGGCACAATTTTGATGTATACATTATGAAAACTACACTTTCTGTAGCAAAACATTATTAAATTCTGTTGGCACTCTCACTTAAGCTACTGAATTTACCTTTTGCAAGAAAAAGTATGGCACAGTATATATTTTTTGCATTTATGTATACATATCTATCTATCTATCTATCTATCTATCTATCTATCTATTAAATATATTACATAGATAGATTTTTTTTTGCATTTTTAAAGTAGGCTATGTTTTTGGATTACTCTGTTCCTGAAACACTGCCAACCATCAATACACACATCTATTTGCTAGCATTTTGTCAAGGGGTCAGACCTTTGCTCCATCTAGTCCTGGCTGAAACATAAGCAAGACAGCAATCCGTCAGTGATTCCCACCTCTTCTCTCAAAGGTTGGACTTTGGCTTTACTCGATGATTTCTTCAAACACACATCAGCTTAGCAGATGCAGTCCCTTCCCAGTACTATACGTTATTTGTCCACTGAGGGATCACAGTGTTTTCTCCTGTCTTTGCGCACTCTTCTCCTTCTGTCTCTTTGTAACCCAGCTTATCCCATCTCTTCATCCAGGTGCCCATGTGCTGGATCCTCAGGCCCCTCCATTCCTGCAGATGAATCTTCAGCTGCTCTGGCGTAGCTCTGCACCTAGATAGTCCCGCCCCCCTCCCGTGGGTGATAAGGGACTGCATCAACCAGGATGCCCTCTTCTGTACGGGCAGGCAGCCTGAAGAATCCGGAGGTGGCCGAGCTGTTCTTCAAAGAAGATCCAGAGAAGCTTTTCTCCGACCTCCGAGAGATTGGACATGGCAGCTTCGGCGCTGTCTACTTTGTATGTCAACTACATGTTCATACAAAAACACACATACACACACAAACACACAAAACATCAGGCAATGCAAATACACCCAGGAAAAAAGTCCCACATCATATGGCAGCAGTCCATGGATACTAATACATTAGGAATCCAGCAGTTTGTTCTGTTATTGTGTGACATCATCTAAATTAATTATTGTATTGTCAGTATCGGACTAAGGGAGTCACTGCCAAGATGGCAAGATTTATTGTAAAAAATTAAATTTGTACAGTAAAGCCACTTTTACTTTTTATGCAGTAAGTAACAGGCATGATCTGAAGTAAAAATAGAAGTGTGACATCTCTGACTGATTAGAGGATGAGGATAGGATGAAATGTACATTATGGCTGAAGTGTGTACTAACAGTGCAGTCTGTGTTTCTCAGGCACGGGATGTGCGCACCAATGAGGTGGTGGCCATTAAGAAGATGTCTTACAGTGGGAAGCAGTCCAATGAGGTGAGATTTCAGTACAACAATGTGGCAGACTGTAATCATACAGTAGTCCTCAGGTCAGACCATTATATTTATCGAAACACAGAATATAATGTTATAAACACCCGTGCCACAATCCAAGATGAGCATGTATGTGAATGCCTAATCCAGAGTTCAACAGAATGATACTACAGTGCAGTTGAGTACCCTATGAATACACTGCCAATGCAGACACTCTGCAGGTGATTTTGATGCTTTGCAGTATGTGGAGAGCATCCTAACTATTGTGCGCTGCACTGAGATGTGCTTATTTCCCTTAAAATTCTACGTTCATCGTAAAGTGTAATGTAATTGATTGGATAATAAATACTTACACCCCTGCACCTCTTCCTGCATGCTGAATGTTTGAAAAAGGGGAGGGAATACACGGCTTCTCTTAGTTTCTGTTTCACATATGCCTTTGCACTCACAGGTTCTCATGATTAGGCAGCATGCCAAAAGTGCATTTCACACACCTTGAATTATAATTTGGTTCCTAGAGTTAGAGGACCAGTCATAATTTTCCCAAATGACCGTTTTGATGAACCAAATGACTGATTAAAGGCATCATTTTTACTGTTAAATATTAAACATTGACACTGTGCAAGATATTTCCACAAAGGAAGCATTCTATTTAGAATCTGTCACTGAATCCATTATCTCAGAGCTTGTGGCCAAGATGTGAAACATGGTTGACTCAGCCATGGACCAAGCTTGGTTTAGTCATGCTCTAAAGACAGTGGAGATGCTGAGTGAGTTAGACAGGGTGAGGGCCAACAAGTTAAGACAAGGTAATAGACTATTACGGTAAACAGGAAGCCCCACTATCTGTGTGACCTTTCCAGCAGAAAAGCTAAACTGTAACAGATAATTTAATTTCCAGTTTACACTTAATAACATTTCAAAGACTCTTAATATATTTTTAATCAAAAATAGAAACAACAGCATTAAAAAAAAAGAAGTACATTGAAAATTTTGTTTGAAGATGCAACAAACCATGAATTTTGTGCACCACTGAACCACTAGCATCAACATAGCTGATCACCAAAAAAATGACATGACTTTAAAGTGGCTTGTTTTCATAATTTAAGTGCAGCGAAATAAAGAATTGTCTCTTGATAGTGTATTGTTGTGGAATGGGATAAGAATTTGGAAAGGTTTTATACACATCCACAATACTCTGGGAGCTGGACAAAAACAGCAATCATGACCTTTCACTATTTCAATGCCAAAAAATGGACTAATGTCAAATTAAACTGTGACAGTGTGTGAACTGCTGTGGTTGTACGAAACCCTGGCCCAGAATCAGGTCGCCTACAAGTGATTTCGCACCAGGTTATCTGGGGCCAACCAAAGATCTGTGGCACTACGTTGTCATTACATCTAGGGTGGGATTCTGATTTTAGAGGCGTTGAGTCATAATCCCACAGATGGTAGCTTTGCAACACTGGCTCCTTAGCCAAGCATATACACCAAATGCCTGAACCAGTGGTGTGTTGAGCAGGATTAGTCTTGCAACATCATATCAGTTGCGTAAAACTAACCTGTGATATGACAGTATACACCAGAAATTAGGTGTATGTTTTAGTGGTTTAACTCCCTTTTATGCTTGGGAGCCAGTACAAAGCTTGGTAAAATTTAATTGAATGTCAGAGTCTACTCCCACCAACTGAGCACATATCTAAACCAAAAACTTCTCTCATGAATCAATAGAAAACAACAAAACAAAAAACACAGTATTAAGGATAAAGTAATTCCAAGAATAGTTGGATTAATAACCAAGAACATGAGTCGGTTTAGTTTTTCAACAAAAAATATACCATGCCTGTTGTTCCATATAACCAAATGAAAAAGAAGGAGGAAATTAGGCCTCACTGACACCAAACTCAGTTCAGTGTTATTCATTCTTCTTACTGTAGGAGTATTGGCAGCTTAATATGGCCCTAGTCCACTGCATGGTACTGACTAGACTCAATTAAACTTTTTTATTTTTATTTTTTTTCCATTGGGTAGAAGTTGGGAATAGTATCTGGTACTGTTTTTTGTACCACCTCTTTTGACTTCCCATGGAAGCTGAGCTGATACTAAAAAGTGATGTGAAGACATTGCACACTACTGATTGGTCAGAGAGAAGTTGAACAACTCTGTTAACAACAAGGAAATACTAAGCAAGACTCAAAGCAAGAAACATGGGATCTTGGCTTGGGTCTTGAGGAGTCGTGGCAGTTATTCACTGACAAATGGCCGAAACTGTACACACATTGCACACACATTGCTGTAACACTGCTAACTTCATACTCTGTGCTCTTGACCACACACTCACTACACACACAACCTACACCCTGGGCTTTCACTTAAAGAGCTACACTACTTCTACCATGCAAAAAATTGCCCACACACAAACAATCGGTGATAGACTCAGCCAGTGGCCAGTAGTAGATATATTCGTCCAGTCACCCAAGTCTATAGTGGAGAGAACTCAGGACATTGCCATTGACATCACATCACCTTTTTTCCATTATTTCTAGGGAATTTCAGCTTTACTTTACAGTCACAGTGGACAGGGACAGGAAAGACAGGGCAGAGAGATGGGATAACATATGCACCAAAGGGTCTGTGAGATTCAAACCCAGGCCACTACAGCTTAGACTTAGTATTACATGGTACGTGCTCTAGATGGTGAGCCACTGGGGTGTCCCTCATCAAATCACTGTGAAAAGATCAGGGTGAGTGATCAGGACTGAGGCTTGGTGCGAGCCACGTCTGCAACTCTTGGGCACTCATGCCCAGGAATTGCAGAGTTGCATTCTTTTTTCCATCCTTCCTTCCAAATTAACAGTTCCTCGGCGATAGTCCTCCACTTCATTCCTGCCTCCCTGACCACATCCTTCCTGCCTTTCCGCTCAGCCAGTCATTGCAGGAGATGTGCGTCATTATGTCTGCCATCTGCACTATTTGAAATTTCAACTGTCACACATCTCCTAGCCAGCCAACTCACCTGGTCACACCCTCACATTGGCTGCATGCCCCTGGTGTCCACATGCATGAACCAACCAAGAGACTGTGGGTAAATGAGCATATGTGACTGGATGATAACAGAGTTGGTATTTTTGAAAGTGTGTGAATAGAGGCATTTGTGGTGGGAGGCCAAATAGCCTTCTCTGATTGGTGAGCAGACCCATGTCTGACAGCGCTGAGGTCCGACTGGATGATGGTCCTGGTGCTAAATCAGTTGCAGATTACCTGGTACTGGGTCCAAGATTTTGTTGGTAGCAGAACTGCTTGCTCCTTTTTGACAGTGTTACATCAACAGTTTCTACTTCTTGCGAGCATTGAAAAAGTGAGTAAACATTCCTTGTTGATTTGCGTGCATGTGTTTGACCGCTCTGATAAACATTACAGCTCCAAGACTGCTAAGCTGTTGCACTTTTAGCATCCATCTAATAACACACACAGCATCTCACAGACCCAAGGTCACTTATCTGTGTTCACTTTCGCTGTTGTCTTGTCAGATCCGGGCTACTTTGCTCATGATTTCAGATTAGCTATAATCAGATTACACATAATCTGCGTGTGAGGAGAACCACCCTACCCCGATTTACACTGAAAGACAATCTCCTGTGTACATGCACGCACAGTATAGGATATAAGGGTCAGAGGAATTTAAAGCCAAGCAATGTGTTGCCTGTTTTTTTAAGTCCCTCCTTTCCCATATAGAAATGGCAGGACATCATAAAGGAGGTGAAGTTTCTCCAGAGGATCCAGCACCCTAACAGTATAGAGTACAAAGGTTGTTACCTCCGTGAACACACAGCATGGGTAAGGCACCTGTTTACACACAAATACTTGCAAGGTACATATCATAGGTGCCTGTTACACTGGGTATGCGCTGTACTATGACCCTTAATTCCATCTTGGTCTTTGTGTGTAGCTGGTGATGGAATACTGCCTGGGCTCAGCATCCGATCTTCTAGAAGGTGAGCTGTTCAGTAATCACCTTACTTTCCAGGGTTTTACAATGAAACAGATTTCACCCATTTACTGTCAGCAACATCAGGAAGATGTTTTAAAAGGATTAGCTCATGTGATTTACATATATCCAAAGGAATAAGCAGGAAGAGTGAAAATTTGTGAGCATTTATATACTAGTGTTTCTATTTTCTCAAATCCCCTCCTCCAGTTCACAAAAAACCCCTGCAAGAAATGGAGATTGCTGCCATTACCCATGGTGCTTTGCAGGGATTGGCCTACCTTCATTCCCACAACATGATCCACAGGTGAGTGATCTTACATTCTTGCACTCACTCGCATTGTTTCTCATGAAGCAGCTGCAGAGATCACCATGGTTTTCTCTTTCTATTTTGCAGGGATGTCAAGGCTGGTAACATCCTGCTGACTGAGCCTGGCCAAGTCAAACTGGCAGACTTTGGCTCTGCCTCCATTGCCTCACCTGCCAACTCCTTTGTGGGAACACCATATTGGTGAGTAAATACTGATACTTTGCGGTCTCAGATGTCGAATTGACCAAAATGTTATCATAAATTTCTCCCTTTTCTCATGTATACAGAGGCATATTTTACATTTTTGACTTTTATTTCTGTTTTCTGTCCTTTTTAACCTCTTCATTTGCCTTTCCCCCCATTCCTCACCCCTCCTCCATCTTCTTCATCCTTGTGTCTGTGCAGGATGGCCCCAGAGGTGATTCTAGCTATGGATGAGGGCCAGTACGATGGGAAAGTGGATGTCTGGTCCTTAGGGATCACCTGTATAGAATTAGGTTGGTGAAGTGTGTGTTGGTCTGGGTGTGTTGAATCCTTTTCTGATCAAAACTTAATTTTAGCACCAAGTATGTTTTTTTTTTTTTTTAAAGGTTGAGTGTAAACTTGGCACAAACCAAATTTGAGAATTAGTACAAGTTCTAACCATGTCGAGGACTAGAGCAGTACATGCGTAGTCAGATTAAATGGCAAGTAAAGCAAATCGAGTCACAAATGTAACTGTAATGTAATGTAAATATGTGAACTTGACATGAATGCTAGTGACCGTGTTTAACTCTGAATAATACCATCCCGCTCATGTGTATGTAGAGACATTATTCATAATGATTCTGTGCCTGTGTCAGTGAGGAATCTGTTGTTCTAGAAACATGCCAGCAAGATTTAGAGTAACAGAACTTCAGAGTTCATAGAACCAGGGGTTTCTGCAGGCAAAGTGGACATTGACCCTATAGCTAAAACTTTTGTTTGTAGCCTTTACTAGCCCTGTAACTGTGTGCAAATCTTGGCATTTTTATTATAAAGCACACTGGACTCTTGGCTGTTGTCTAAACTAAACTGTCTGCTGTTGTCCCTGTGTTCCCAGCGGAGAGGAAGCCTCCCTTGTTTAACATGAATGCGATGAGTGCCTTATACCACATAGCGCAGAATGAGAGCCCCACACTGCAGTCCAGTGAATGGTGAGTCATACACACACACACACACACACACACACACACACACACACACACACACATACATTGGGGTTACTTTTTTACCCCAATGTCTCAAGTCCCAAATGCTAAAACAGTTGCAAAATAACAACTGTCATAAAATAAAAAATGAATAGCTCAGTATGGCTAATATATCTCTCCAGCCACTTTGCAAATCTAACAAAACTAGGATGGGAAACACAGATATTCTGAAGGAAATGCATGAAAAGTGACTGCTAGAAGTCTAAATTGGTCCACTAACCAACAGCAGAACCAAAATACACAAGCTTTAATTTTTGTATATTCCTGGAAACTACTTTTTTTAACAACAGACTGCCTATTCACAGATTGGTGGAGGCAATTTTTACTTTCTTGTGTTTTCCGTGAAGATGCACACCAGCCCTTCCTCCAACACATTTGTTTTCTTGGCATCTAAAATTAGGATGCTTACTGTTGTTATAAACTGACAGTGTGGATATCTGTTTTGTTTGGCCCTTCATCTTGTCCTGTTTGTATTTGGCAGGACGGATTACTTCAGAAACTTTATCGACTCTTGCCTTCAGAAAATCCCCCAGGATAGACCGCACTCTGACGACATGCTGGGTGTAAGCGTGCACACACACACACAGACACACACACACACACACACACACACACACACACTATACAGAGAGAGCAGGGTCATTGTGTTAAGATGGAGACTGTCGAACCTTCTGGTGTTAAATCTCTCTCTGATGTTTGCTCTCTGTTCTGTCTCCATAAGCCTCTATTTTGATTCACTAATCCTCTACTTCCTCACACACACACACACACACACACAAACGGTGCACATGTACAGTGGACACACTGAGCTTGGTTTTGTAGATATAAGACAGACATGATTACTCAAGAGGTCTGATTTCTGCATCTGTCATAACTGAGCAGCCTTCATTTAGCCCACTAATGCACTCACTGTTGATAATGGAACTTGTCCTTGGGGTATGGCAGCACCGCAGTGCGCTGCGCTGTCTTTCTTTTGTTTAAAATGACAAGTTCAAGTGCAGTGACTGTTCTTGAATGAAATAATCCAAAGCAAGGCTCCACTGTTAAAATTTAGATAGTCAAATAGAGCACCCTCCAACACTCAGTGATACATCAGCTAGAATGATAAGAAACTATACTGCACTTAAACATGGCCATAGTCTCTATGCCAGCCTTAACTGTTTTCCAGCTAATTGCTTTTCCCTGTGTTCTTCTGTCCTCTCTTGTATGTTTTCCTGCTCTCTCTCCCCTTCTCCATTGACATTACCCTGTCTTTCCCTCCCCATCATCCTCCTCTTCAGCATGCGTTTCTGCAGCGTGAACGTCCAGAATCTGTGCTCATGGATCTCATCCTGAGGACCAAGGATGCAGTGAGAGAGCTGGACAACCTGCAGTACCGCAAGATGAAGAAGATCCTCCTTCAGGAGGCTCACAACGGGCCCACAGCAGAAGCTCAGGATGGAGATGAGGTTTGTTTTGTGTATTTGTAGGAGTGCACTTTTACTTTTACATTTGAATCTAAGAACTGCCAATGCTACACTATAGGGCTGGGTGATATGGACAAAATCAAATATCATGGTATCTTTGAACGGTAGCCTCCATATCAGTATTGTGACAATATTGTAGGGATGTTTTCATAGGATATATTTACTCACAAGATTTTTGATGAACAGTCATTAGTAATGTGGCAATCTTGGAGTGCATTTGCCAGTGTAGCCGGAAAACGTTTCTGTTTCCTTTATCACACAAGTCAAACATTTCTCCACACCATACACAAGCATCCATGCTTTATGTAGGTGTTTTGGGTCCAGGCGACCTTTTCTGCAAATGCGTTCTGCGTCTTTGCGCCCCACATGAACTGTTAACCTTCATAAAACCACTCTGACTAAAAATGGCAGCTACTCAGAGTACAACAGAAACAGAAGTGGAAGCTAGAATGCTTCCAACCCCAACTTCTTGTCTTTTGCCTTTTACCTTGTTTATAGAAATGAATAATGTGGATATGACCACAGAGCAGATAGAGGTAAAGAACAGGTCAGCTAGAATAGTCTAATATGCTCAAGAAATTGAATCCCTTTACTGTAATGCAGCCTTGAAAATAAAGAAGAAAACAAATTTTGTATCACAATAGTACATTATCCAAATCTCATAGCTAGTCTCACATCACGATATTGACATGGAATGGATATACAGGGTGTCCACAAAGTCTCTTTACAGTTTAAAAAATCTATTACAAAAGCAATTGATGAGATATGTTAATCAGATTTGTTCTGTGTACTCAGTGGTTATCAAAGTTTTTAATCACATTGGACATCAACGACCTGAAGCAAAAGATCACTGGTTCCACTGCCACCATTGATGAGGCTCTGCTACAGCCAACATGGCAAGGAATCGAGTACCGTCTTGATGTGCTTCGTGCAGCTAATGCTGCCCATATAGAGGTGTATTAAATGAGGCAAAAAACTTAAATATCTATCCTCATTTTGTAATAATTTCCACAGATTTGTCTGTTCATTTGCTTTTGTAATAAATTTGTTAAATTGTAAAGAGACTGTATTGCCAGAGTATTGGTGGGCAATATATTGACATACTTAAGATTTGTGTGTATTAATCTTTTTGTTCAGCCTTAAGCACAAAAATACATGTTAGCTACATTCATGGCCTTGCACATCATAGAGTAAATAACCAAGTGCGTGTGCTTGTATGTCTGTGCATGTCTGTCTGTCTGTTTCTCTGTGTCTCTCTGTGTCTCTCGTGCCCTCCTCTCTTCTCTCTCTGTGCTCTCTCTTGCTGTCTCTGTCTCCCCACTGTGTCTGCAGGAGCTGGAGCCAGGCGGTGGTCGGACAGGCACAGTGAACAGCGTGGGCAGTAACCAGTCCATCCCCAGCATGTCCATCAGTGCCAGCTCCCAGAGCAGCTCCGTCAACAGCCTGAACGAAGCGGCCCAGGACAGCCGCAGCGAGCTGGACCTGATGGAGGGAGACCACACAGTCATGTCCAACAGCTCCGTCATACATGTCAAGCCGGTGGGTGAACTCAACCATGGAGGTGCATTACATAGATGTTTCCATGTAGGAAAAAGTAGTCGTGCCCAAAATCAAGGTCCGCGTATTGTGCTTCCTCACCTTTGGGATAATTGCTATTATATTTAGGATGCGACTTAATGTCTGTTTGTTTTGTATCTTCTGTTCTTGGGGAGGTCTAACTGCCATTTAAATGAAGACTTTAGTTTGTATTGAGCAGATGATTTTTGCTCTTAAATTGTATAGTTAAAGATGGTGGATAAAAACAAAGATAGTGGGCTTAATTGTAAAAGCTTGGTGACATCTGCCTAACGACACTGTATGATCCATCCGACACATTTGTCATTTGCAGCAGCAGACCTATTGTTGTAAATTCACGTGTTTAAAAAATGATTCGAAGAAATTAGTTTGCCATTTTGACAAGAAGCCACTCTCAAATCACCCTCACAAACATGGGCCCTTTTTTTTTTTTTAAAGGATGTCTGTTGTTTCAGTAACTATTTATGTACTATTTATCACACCATCATGACTTTCACTCATTATACTCAGCACTGTCAGTTTTTGTAAAACGTTGTTCATATTGCCCTAAGGTGTTGTGAGTAGAAAATATCTGCCCTGCACTGTCTGCTCTGCATTTCATTAGCCTGATGATTGCTGTGATGTAGGTGTGTCAGGAGTAGCCTCCAGAGTCCACTGTCTGTGTTTTTTTTATCAACCATCTTCATTCTACATGTAGTGAAGTGTCTGTTGTTTTGGTAGCACTTATGTGTTCATGGTTCTTTCTCTTACATTCTCTTTGGCTATTTCTGCTCTTTCTCACTTTCTCAACATGCGCACCTGTGGACTTCCATGTATTTACATGTCTGAATGTATGTGTGTTGTTTTTTCACATTATCCTGTCCACGCTGTTTCCATGTGCCTTTAGGAGGAAGAGGAGAGTTATGCAGGGGACCAAGCAGCCAGCGGACAGCCATCTGAGCCCCAGGCAGCCCCAGCTCAGGCCCCGAGGAAGCACTACCGCAACAGAGAGCACTTTGCCACCATACGCACAGCGTCACTTGTAAGAACACGCTTGTTTTCTCCTCCTCCATGTCACTCACCCACCATCTCATCCTTCTGGATGAGGTGTCCTTTACTTATATTTCTGTGTTATTAGTGGCACTTCTCAGGGTTGTCAGAGCATTCAAGAAACAGATACACTAACTCCCAACCATAAACACACTACAGCTCACTCTCCAGCTACAGCTACACATTAGGCATGCTGCTTTTGAATCCTTGTAGCTCCAGAATGATTATAGACCTGATATTTTACTAAATTACATTACAAATCATGATGAATGCGGGAACAAACTCATGTATGTCATGACTATTTTAAATTCCACTGGATGTTCTAAACGTAATGAAATGTTTCAACAGTGTTGGTATACCAATATTTTACAGTTATTGATTGTGGACATTAAAATCATACTTTATACACAATTTCTGGTGCATTCGTGGATTATTTGTGAGCTGCAGCTTGTGTACATCAAGTCACATTCCTGTATATTTATTGTACTTACCAAATAATCTTCTTCTGATTTTGAATAAATATAAATTAAAAATAAATAAATGAATGCATGTGCTAATAGTTTTTTGTGCTGGCACCCTGCAGGTGACCCGTGAGATGCAGGAGCATGAGCAGGACTCAGAGCTGCGGGAGCAGATGTCAGGATACAAACGCATGAGACGGCAGCACCAGAAGCACCTGATGGCTCTGGAGAACAAGCTGAAAGGCGAGATGGACGAGCACCGGCTGAGGCTGGACAAAGAGTTGGAGAGCCAGAGAAACACCTTTACCCAAGAGATTGAGAAGCTACTTAAAAAACACCAGGCGGCCATGGAGAAAGACGTACGTACACACACAGACAAAAGAAAATACAAAAAGAAACTTATACTCAAATACATAGATAAAATAACACTGATATAGCATACAATCTGTGTGATTGGCTGTTGCTCGGGTGTTTAGATTTAGGGAAAAGTCACTTCCTATTTTTTGAGCGTACCTGTCACCTGATAGACAAAGTTCTATCAAAATATGAGAAACATCCAACAGTGACTGGCAGGTTTTGGTATCGTTTTTTTGTTTGTTTTTTACCCCCCCCAATCTGGCTTAATCCAAATAAAATCAGTTGGAGGGTTCACAGTAATCACAAAATTCAAAACAGGCATCATACGACAGCTTGGTCTAGTGTCTCCATTCATACAAAAACATTTACCTATTCGTCTGATCTAAATGTGTTGAAACTTTTTTTCCTGACTGAAGTCCTGTGTTTGATTTAGCTGAAGACATTTGCCAACGATGAGAAGAAGTTCCAGCAGCACATCCAGGTACAGCAGAAGAAGGAGCTCAGTAGCTTCCTAGAGTCACAGAAACGGGAGTACAAACTGCGCAAGGAGCAGCTGAAAGAGGTACTCACAGTATATTTGAATCACATACAAATTTTTATCTACCAGCGATGATTTCTTGTTTTTTTTTTTCTGTTTCATTTTTTTTGCAGCATAATTCAGTATTTAGTAAGATATGATACTAATCATCTTGGACTGCGCTGTTGATATGGAAGTCTTCAGAATATTATGCCAAAATGATGACAGATTTCCATGTCCATATACCACTGTTAATATCTGCACCTTGATTTACTGCTTGATCCTATTACTTGATTCTGTTATGGTTGTTTTCTAAAACAACATGTACACGTGTGTTACAGGAACTGAGTGAGAATCAGTCGACCCCCAAGAAAGAAAAGCAGGAGTGGCTGTCTAAGCAGAAAGAAAACATCCAGCACTTCCAGGTCAGTATTTATGCAGATTGAGGGGTGATAAATTTTGCTATCATCAAAGTGTATATGTATTAGCACAACCTTGTGATGTAGAACATTACATACTGTTAAATGAAACAGGTCAAAGAGAAGGTGTCACTAATTGGTTGGATGTTGAACTTAAGAAAGGGGGGG
>OMLB01011986.1:0-10788 GCA_900302555.1 Myripristis jacobus | reverse complement strand
CACCCCACCCCATTTCTGTAGTGTTTTATTTTCCTTTTTATTCTGGAAAGGGTCATTTTATTTTCCAATTGCTATCTGTAGAGGGCCAGATGAGTGGCAGTTTGGCTTATCTTGTGTTTACTATGTTTTGAGGCAGAGTCTAGCTTTAGACCTTGGTCACACAGAACTGGATCAGTTGTTACTCTGATTGCACAAGTGATTGACCAGATTGAGAGTCTACTGTGATAACCCTTACCGCCATGAGAGATTGCTGCCATTGGCTGATAGTGGGCGGGGTTACGTCTCTGTACAGTCTGTTTATCAGTATTCATTTTATCTTTCCTGTCATTGGTGGATCTTGCTGTTTTATTCTCCCTGGTCCAGAGACCTGTATTAAACTGTATTAAATTGTATAGATTGTGCAAAAAGCTGAATGTCAGATTACTGAAGAGAAAAGCTATTCCTTATAGAACACAAAGTGATTTAAAATGTATAAAAGAAATTCAGAAACTAAGTTTAGGGGATAAATGTAATATTTTGTTTGTAATTACTATTTTTTGTTGGAAGAGGGCTACTGGATAAAGAATCATCTGTAATAAAGTAATTTTAATATTTCTTTGTCCTTGGTGTTTTGTGTGTGATAGAGACATGGCAAGGTTAAAACTTTAAAAAAAAAAAATTGTGTGTGCTGTACATAAATGTTTGATTTTGTCCTGTTGTTTTTCATGAAGGTTTGGATGGTTACAACTGGTATGCCGTAGTTGATGCCCCACTGCTCTGTGTAAAGTTCAACCAACAAGTCACATATTGACTGTCACAGGCAGATGGCTTGTGTGTGTTTTACGCAACTCCTCTAAGTAAATACTTCACATGGGATATTTTGTTTTTAAGCAACTGGCACTTGTCTTGCATGAAATATGGTGACATTTTTCTCAGGGCAAATTCAAATAATACTTGACATTTTAAACTGGGCAAACAAATGATTTAATGAAGAAGGTCATGTGTCCATTTCACCATCCTGCCCCTGGCTGTGGAGACTGAACTTGACATGAGTCATCCATCAACAAAAAGCTAAAATGCAGGAAGAACAAACATTTTGATGTGGGGAACAGGGCACGAGCAGGAGCACCAGCATCACCTCTCAGATCTCCAATGGATCCCACCTGTCGTACACCTAGCACACACACACACACACACGTAAAGAAAATACAAATATTTTTCTTACATTTAATTCTTCTGCACCATGATAGCACTGCACCATGATACACACACATCATGCATGGGCCCCACATGCTTTACACACACTTATCTCCCACAGGACATCACAACACAATGCACAGCGCTCATACTGGTTCTGGGCGTTCCTCAGAAGAACAAACATTTTGATGTGGGGATTTGAAGCTTTATTGTGGATTTGTGGAATTTTGTCACACTCATGCACCCACATCTAACAGAAATTCTCATTTTGCTGGTTCCATGATCCTATCCCTGTGAAAAACCACTGTCCTCTCCCCAGTCCAGATGTCACTTGAAAATAAGGAAGAAAACTCTTCATCCTCAGCGTGTGTAGGACCTCCTCCAGGTGAACTGTTCATCCTCTGCCTCCACATACACCTGTTCCTGTTCCTGTGTCTGCGTCCGTGGTCTCCTCATCATGGTGGCTCTCCTCCTACGGGGGTGCGACATGGTGCCCGTCCTGCTTCTCTGCACCCCTTGACTGTATTCCCCTCTTGCACTGTCCCATCTCACTCCTTCCCTCTCTCCTTTGAGGAAATCAGCCACCACCCTGAAGTACTCCAGGACTGCTATATGACTCCAGTTACCCTCATCCTCCCCCTCCTCATTTCTATTATCCCCTTTCTCTGTCCCCTCCAGAGTGAACCCACAGTGCCCCCCTGTGTCCGTCATCACTAGTAGGAAGTAAGGATTGCTCTGGAAAAGGGGGAGAGGCATGGTGGAAGCCGGGGGCAGAAGAGGATCGTCCCGGCTGCATATACACAGCACCGGGACGGCCACCTCATCTGCGTCTCTCAGAGGTTCATTCCTCTCCCAGTAGCTGTCCCAGTCCTTCGCAGGGTGCGCCCTCTCCCCCAGCATCCAGGTCACTGATGGTCTCGATGAATAGGAGGCTGAGCTCAGCCCAGGTTTGGCCCCCGAAGAGTTGAAGGAGCCCGCTGTAGGGCCTGGGTCTGTCTCCTGAGGCTGGGGTCTGGAGCAGAAAAGAGCCTCTTCAAAGTCTCTGAGGGAGGACCGGCTCAGGGCCCAGTCCACGTCCAGAACCTCTTTGAAGGAACTTGCATATCTGAGAGGGGAGCAGGGGAGAAAATCAATATCTTAAAATGCTGTCCATATGCATGTAATAAATCCTCTGTAGCCCTGACAGTCTCGTCATTGGGTTCATCTTAACAAAGGCATTCTGTGGCCAAACTTTACAAACACACAGAAGTGTATATTAAATTCTAGTGGAGATGCCAAGGTTTCCAAAGATACTAAATATGTTCTGCTGAATTACAGATAAATTTGTATAAAATGAGCAGCCATAAAACAACAGCATCTTGGGTTTGAATATTTCACTCAGTGTAAGTGTGATGCTGCTTCAGTGACACATTGCAATCAGCAAATACAGAATATGTGGCAGTATTGTACACTGTGAAAAAATTCTAACTTTGTACTGACTTAAGGGGAAATTTTAAGGGAAATCAGACTTCAAGGGGTTAATTATGATCTTGCTTTGCCTCACCATCATCACAGCTTTATTCTCAATTACTCTCACCTTGTGAGCTGCAGTTTCCTGTGAAAAAGCGCCCCCCAGCGGTAAATGGGAGGCATGGCTGTTTCAAACCAGGCCTGGCCCTGCAGTACAGGTGAGATGGCTGCAGCTGCTGTCAGGTAAGAGCTGGAGCCACTCTCCCCCAAGTAGGAGAGCAGAAGCCCCGAGCCCGAACCCTCGCTCACTGCCACCAGCGCAGAGGACGGGTGGCGGCTGCGCACATAGGCCACCGCCTGACAATGAATGGTATAAGATGTTATTGTTGCTGTTGAGTAAGAGTCTTGCTTTTAGCTCAATGGCAAATCATTTTTGAGCCTGTATCAGTAGATGGATGCGCCTGCTCAGTATTCATTTGTGGAGCTTAACCAAAGTCATATTTCCAACATCCAGCACCTGAACGTACACAAGTAGCAAACAAACTTAAATCTTCAGAAAAGAGCTGACCAGTCTCATTTAACATGGACATAATAAGTTGGGGAAATTGAGATTTATCTGTTTCATTCTGCAATTTTGCCTGTGCCTATGTGAATGTGTGGGGATACTACCTGTTTGTTTTCTGCTATTGGATGCTGGACTATCTACTGGGTTTGAGAAAATGTAATGAACATGAATGGATGATGAAGACGTTAAAAGGCCATAGAAGACCATATAATCCTGTAACTGAAATCAAAACCTGCAGCTACTGTATTAGCATGCTGCATAAATGTCAGTGGTGTACTAGCAGGCAGTAAAATCTGGCAAGGCCATTTATTCAGTGTCATTTTACATTTCATGATTAAAAAATAGCAGCTATGTATACACCAAATACAAAATGTGCTGCACAGTACAGCACAGTATGTTATTTATTTAATTATTTATTTATTGCTGTACCTGCTCAAGATCAGCTGGGTCTCCAAACTCAGTGAGTCGGGGTGTGGTCAGCGGACACCCTGCCGTGCCTCGTGGGTGACACACTACTGCGTAGAATCCATGACGCAGGGCCAGGTGGCACAGCCCCTTTAGGTGGGGGGTCACCCCTCCCCAGAACTGAGGGATGAGGAGCAGGACAGGAGGACTGGAGGTGTAGCACCCCAGTGCCTTTCCCCCCGACTGATGCTCCCTCCTCCCTTCCCCCCTCTCCCTCCCGACCACCTCGCTTGCTCTCGTCCCCACAGCCCAGTCCAGAGCCACAATCCCTCCGTCTCTCAGCAGGAGATGGTCCCGGGTGAACTGCACTTTGTTTCCATGGTTCCCCCACAGCAGGCTGGACAGAGTCTGGAGGTGGGGGTCTCCTCTGGGCCAGGCGGCCAGCCTCGGCAACGCCAGAGAGCCGCAGTTCTGGAACAGGTACTGGGCCAGTGCAGTGGGTTTGCAAGCCAGGCTTGGTCTATCTGTCCGTGGTGATCCTTCCTGCCCGGTCCATGTTCTGTCACTGGTGTGCAGAGGAAGCTCCAGCACCCAGCAGATAGTGACCCACACTCTCCAGCCTGTGGCCCTCACAGCCTGCCTGAGCCCACAGTGAACCCTGGGCCAGCGAAGAGCCAGCGAGAGCAGGAAACACAACAGGAGTGGGAGCGCACAGAACAAACAGTCCCATATAAAGACTGCCATTGGCAAATGCAGCACTGAAGCCTCTATTATAAGTAAAATATTTCCTGGGAAATTTTTGCTGTGACTGCCTCATTTACCTCTGACCCCCATATTTTACAGTGTCCTGTTTTGTTGTTTCATGTGCCAGTGGAGGGAAGTGAAGGAAAATAGTCTGATAAGTAGACTGATATCTGTAACAGTCCTCTTTTTTTTTTTTTTTTTTTTTGTTTAAATGGTCGCTGCTCTCCTACTGGTCCACCTCCTCCTCTCACCTCCCTCCATAAATCATTTACAATGAGCAAAAAGTCAAACAAAAAGTGAGGAAAAGGGGACACAGATCTTTCCTAGTGATCTATTATCATAATCGCTCTGTAATGTTGCACTAGGCCTCTGTCACATGGTTAGAAGTTACCCTTAATTATATTGGAGGCAAAAAATAATAATGATAATTTAAAAATATATATATTCAGACACAGAGTTATGTAAGTGATTTAATATATGACTCATTCCTGCAATGTGCTACCTTTTGGGCTGAAGCCTTCCCAGGTATATAAAATAAATAAACAGTACATTATATTTTGTCTATGGGAGGACATTATTAGCTATCAGAAAAAATATACTAGTCAATCTCACGCAGTGTAACCTCATAATTTTGATCATGATAAAATGTGAACTAGGACAAATGTCCTTGTTATAGGACAATTAGAAAGTGTTTGATACATGTTTACTAGACAAAACTGAGTGCCCCTTACTTTACCATGCTCGGGAACAAATTATTAATAAACTTGTGAACCCACTTCAAAGTATTAATAAACAATGAGTTTAAAAAACAAATGCTTTTCTGTGATGATGCAATGTTTCATTTTTCTACAATAAAAATGATTAGCAGCACAATTTGGTCTAACTTTTTACAATGTATTCTTCACTATTCCTGTGCCTCCAAATTACTACAAACATATGAATAATATTTAATTAAATTATGTTGACAAAATATTCATCTAACAGTGTGGACTGGTTGCAACAGGATGAACATCACAATCAAGACCATCACAAGAGGTTTTTCTTTTCTTTTTTTTTTTAAATTATGAAACCATCCGCATTCGTACGAACATCGATCAAATACCCAACTTATTTAAAACATTTTTACAGTTTCAAAGCAAAGAATTCTACCTGTTGCCCCTGTGGATTAATTAAAGAGATTTACAAGATATTCCAGAGTGATGGTTTCTTCTGTGTGTTTAAAGCTATAAACTCAGATTGTGCACCTGTGGAGGATTGACTAAGTAAATCTAAGCTGTGCTCACACCTGCCTATTGTTTGAAAGCAAGGACTATAGATTTTGACATCGGTACATTAATGAAAACACTCTGAACACAGTGACCCAGTATTGTAATGTAACACATATTCCACATGCTATATTATATCTTCATGTAACACATAAGTGCATACAAATAACATACACACCTCAGGAAGTAATTTGAGGACACTGTAGGCAGGTGAGCATTTGCAGGGCTGGGCCGGTCACGTCAGGTTCAAGTTACCATGGAGAACCCTGTATCATCTTCCTTCTGCCTTCTCCTGCTCAGTGTCACAGGTGTGATTATTGGGGGTGGGCTACAGGTTGCCACCATGGCGACGAGCAACTGGTCTCAGGTCATCCTGGTGGTGCACTCCCTCCCCCACAGGTGAGTCCGGTGTTCAAGTGTTGGCTACCAGTGTTGGGCAAGCTACTTGGAAAATGTAGTGAGCTAAGCTACCAGTTACTCTGCATTAAATGAAGCTTCACTAAGCTTCAGTCAGAGACCATGGATTAAACAGCAGACAATCAGAATGATGGAAAAAAAAAAGGGTTTATTTCAGAACGGAGAACAAGAGCAGCACTACAACATTTACTGTACTAGAACAGCCTATAACAGCCCAATTTTCATGGAAATGATTTGTGGAAAAAGCAAAAGAAAAAATAGCCAAATTTTGTGAGCCCTAATAAAGGGTTTTCTTGACGCGTCATCATGACGCACAGTGGCACCATTAGTGAGAGCCCTGCGCTTGGTGGCACTATGCCAGCTTCTTCACATCGGGATGTAAGGAGGTGAGCTTTAGCCTCAGTGCGCCAGAGGTACACAAGTGTGAACGGTTACAGTGCTTTGGTTGCATGTGAAGGACCTGACTGAATCCCTGCTCAACTAGATAAGTTGTTGGGAAGTTGAGCAGGAACAGCTTGGTCCTCTCCCACAGAACCGGATAACACACGGCATATGTGAGCCACATGCAGTCCCAGCCAAAGATGTGGAATGTTGCCTCTGCCTCCTCGTCACTTTTAACATCAATAAGTTGCTCCTGGATGGCAGGTTCGGCCTCTGCCATGTCGGCCTGAAAAGGCTGCATCACCCAGAGTGGAACATCCAGGCCCAGGAGGTCCTAGAAGCAGATTTTTATATCGTCCTGCACCTTTTTCAAATGGTCGATGTAAAGAAGGAGGCGCTTGTTGGTAAGCGCTTCGGAGTCAGACACCTGCAGTGAATATAACCAATAATATAAATAAATAATAATAATATAAAACTGCAATGATTTTCCTATAGTGGCCTAAAAGGCAATGTATTCACATTGGTTCTGAAAAATAAATCACCTTGGTCAGCTGCGAGAACTGAGCAAACTCCTGTCTGCCTATGTTTTGATTGTACAGGGTGAGTTTGGAGATGAGGCTTTGAATAACTGCCTTGGACTTCACCAGGGTCACGCCGTTTCCCTGAAGTTTCAGTGTGACCTCATTCATCTTGTCAAAAAAGTCTGCGAGGTACATGATGTCGCAGCGACTGGCAGACACCTTTTCTGCGAGAGCTGCGTCGGCCTCCTCGAGGAACTCCACCACGCTGTCAAACAGGTCACAAAAACAAGCAAGGCAGGTTCCTTTGGAGAGCGAGCGGACATCGGTGTGGAGGAGAAGATGCTCAAACTCCACCTCATTTGCATGACACAGCTGTCAGAACACCCTGTCATTCAGGGCATGATTTTTAATTTTATTTATTGACTTGATTGGAATATTAATGGAGTCATGGAGAGGAGGGCTCATTGCTTTGGCCACAAGGCTATGGTGGTCTATGACACAGTGAACCGTGAGGACATGTGGGACCCTCTCCTTTAGCAGAGAGGTGAATCCACGGTACCGGCCCACCATGGCTGGGGCACCATCAGTGGCGCAAGCGAGGATTTTAGTGATGGGGATGGCCTTCTCTCGCAAGTACACATCCACTGCATTAAAAATGGTCTGACCCCGGGTGTCGGTTACCAGATACCTCGCAAACATACATTCCTCAGCCATCTCCTGAGTGTTAGGGGCTCTATAGCGGACATACGCCATCAGCAGAGCATTATTGTCAGATGTGGTTGTCTCATCCAGCTGCAGACTTAACGGAGTGTCCCGCAGGATCGTACACAGATCCTCCTCAGAATCAGCCCCCATCTCATTTATCCTGCGGGACACAGTGTCGTTGCTGAGAGGGAGAGTTTTCACAACCTGTGTGGGATCACGTTCCATCACAGTTGAGATAACCTCTTTCATGGCAGGGATGATCAAGTTCTCTCCAACTGTGAATGGCATCCCAGATTTTGCAATCATCAGGGAGATGTTGTATGACGCCAGCAACCCACTGTCATTTTGGTTGGCAGATCTAGAAAAAAGACTGGTGATCTTGCTCCTACCATGTTTCTCTTTGAGGGCCTGGAAGAACGGCCGCTCCTTGTTCCAGGTGGATTTTCATGAGGTGTTCCTTCAGGCGAGAGGGTTTCATGGCCTCATTACCAAACACCAACTCACACAACAGACACATTGGCAGTTGTGGATTGCTGGGAGAGGGTATGAACCATGCGCGCAGGAACTAATTTTCGCCAGGGGGTGCTGCGGATGAGGGTTAAATGAAGGAAAAGTCATGATGTCACTAAATCTTATTGTGGTGCCAGTTAAGGTGTCAGTGGAGGACGCATGGAGAAAAATCACTAAAACTCAACATATCTCTTGCTGTTTAAACAGCAACAACCAGAACTGAGTATCGTAAAATGCATTTCATTCAAGTTTCGCTTTTTTCCCAATACCTCTTTTTTTTTTTTTTTTTAAATCAAAAAAGAACAAGGTCAGTTCACCCAATATTCATGAAAATTGGAAAGTTGTTACAGTTTACTAGCCTATCACCGATAGCCATGCATCAATGACAAAAAGACAAAAAACTATGGGCTACCTTTATTTGGATGTGCCGAAGATGGCCTTGCGCTCCGCACAAAGATTTCCATCAAAGGCTTAATATCCAACCTATCCAAAATCTCCTGATGGACGCGCAGCAAAGCCATATGTGTTAGTCTTTTTTGTGACATGATGCTTCTTAACCATGTCTTTAGCCGCCAAAGCGTTGAGAAGGAGCGTTCAGGAAGGCAGAGACAAACTTCTATGAACTTTTCCACCTCCCTCAGCCGTTCCTGCGTTTGTGGATGAGCTTCACAACTCACCAGACCAAAGTAGGTCCTGGCCTTCAGCGCTTGCTTGTAAAGACCAGACAACTAAGCTTGTGTATCACTCCTCATGGTTTTGTCTTGATGCAGCACTTTAAATGTCTCCAAAAGCACTGCGTAAGATGAGCAAGTACATTTGATTGCCTTTGCACACACGGCCCATCTTGTTGGGCATAATGACAGCAAGTTGCAGACAACATCGTCGGCTCCAAAAAATGACAGGAACAGTGCCTTGCGCTTTGACGATTCCCCTGTTACAACAGACAAGCTCTGCACAAAATTTAACGTGTCCGTGACTAGGCATACTTCTTTCGCAGCCTCTTGCAAAATCAAATCCAGCGCATGATTGCTGCAATGAACATAGAGTACAGTGGGGCATTGCGCCTTCGGTTTTGCCTGGACACCCACGGCCGGACATGTTGCTTGCGCCATCAGAACAAAATCCTTGAAGGCGATCCATGGCCAGGTTCAAACACATACAAATTTCTTTTATGCAGGAAAAAAGCTTCTCTGCCGTGGTGTCTGGTGCACTGTAGAACCCAAGGAAAACATTTGCGACTGACATGTTTTTGTCCACATACTGTAGGCTGCAAGAAAACTGCTCGGACGCACTCACATCGGTGGTACCATCAGCCGTTAGTCCAAAAAATGTGCGCTTGCTCGCATCACACACAATTTATCTCTGCATGTGGCAAGATCTCTAATATTTCATTTTGTATTGTGTCGCACATCCAGTTGTTTCTTCTTAGAATCCATTCATGTACAATGGGCAAATCAAAAGTCCGCTCCATCATTAGCTGCCATAAAACTCCATCCCGATGGCTATGTCCCCGAAGTGGCAGTCCCTCTCGTCCAAGAAACTTAATGGATCGAAAAAGCAGCTCTAAAGCCGTCCTGGCGATTTTCTGATCTTTCTCAGCCTGTTCAGAAAGCAAGGTGGTTATTGTTTTGTGGCTGAGAGATGGCAGCATTCTCACTGATTCAAGATCATCCACTAGTGAAGGGACTCAGCTTTCCTTCAAGGTGATGGAAGCCCTTCTCTCTTGCCTTGCAGCAAACAAAGCAAAACAAACCGTTTAAATCCGACACATAGTGCAGCCAATGCCACTTTGAAAACCATCCAGGCTGAAATGATCGTTCAAATGTTTCTGTCCCAAATCTACTTGCCAGGAAGCCTGGGTTTGGCTGACATGGCTCTTTAAATCCAGCGGTGGGTGATTCAGATATGGCCTTGGTTGCGATCTCTTGCGGTAGGGAGGGCAGGTGCTCTGGTAGCATCAGAGCTCAATATGGTGGCTGATGATTCAGTGGGTGTAGCAGGTACACACGCACAGCAATTGGACACTCCATCTTCTTGTTTGTTTGTTATTTTAGGTGCTCTTGTGCTTTTGGAAATGAAAAAATTCAATATTCTTTTTTGCGCCATTGGTTTTGCCGCTGCTAGGCTACATCCAAGTTTAGCTAGCTATTCCCGCCCTGACCTTGCACTTTGACCTGGTGTGATGACATTTCCCTCCAAAATGGGAAATTAATTATCTAAACATTTTTAAATATATATTTTTTGATATGTATTTGGTTGGGCACTTCATCGTATGCTCTTTAAAATGTAAAATAAATTTTCAAATAGTACATTTGTTGTGGTAAATTAATTGACATATATTCCACCCCTCCTCAGCAGGGGGTGATGCAGCACCTTCAGCACCACCCTTCCCGTGCCCTTGGTGTGAAACCATAACTGAGGTATTCTACAGAATACTGGTGTCATTTTTTCTTGGATTGAGCCATTTTGCAGATCCTGCGTTGTTGTTATTGTTGTTGTTTTTTTAAATAAAAAACAGCCCGCTTAAATGCATCAACATTTTGAGTGGGTCATATGTTACGTTCAGATACCATACTCCGCTGCAGTAACTTTTTAGTTCTGGCATTTTTTATGTTATTCCAGCCAATTACACCTGTTAAATCTCAAAATG
>OMLB01011984.1:0-16013 GCA_900302555.1 Myripristis jacobus | reverse complement strand
TATATATATATATATACACACACACACACACACACACACACACACACACACACACACACACACACACACACACACATAAATTGTACACATAGAAAAGAAATTACAAGAAAAGGATATTTATAATTCTGATGGTTATTAAAGGCTGGATCAGTGACGCTGGATTGATGTCACATGTCTTGTGTTCAAAGGCCTTTCCCAAGCTAAACTGCTAAATTTTGCCAAGCTGTTCTGAAAGTAGTACAATTATTTTACAGACGTATGCTATGTTTTTGAAAAACTGATCTGAAGGAGAAAACTATTTTTCATTTTCTGTTGTTTTTGTACCTTAGTTTTAATTAGCCTTTCATTGTAATATCCCAAACAAATTGTATTTGTGCCCTTAACTTGATAATTAAAGTTCACAAATTTATAAATAAGAATGTCACTAGTTTAATTGCTTGCAGGTGTGTTCAATGTAGTAATCGCTATCTATAACTTTTTAGACTGAATACTTATTTTCAATCTGATGGACAGATTAATTAATAGATTGATTCTGAGAAGGAAATGATTTATATTGCCACAGGGATAGTTTTTTAATACAGCAGAGTTTATGATACATGTAAAATAATGAGATACTAGTCAGTCTGGGGGGGGAGAAGCAAGAATCAAAACTCAATATAAAACTCAGAAACTTAAACAAAAAAAGAAGAAAAAACACTACTTCAGAGTTACTTGCATTATTTAGTTATTCATTTCAAGTGCTTATTTCTCTTGACTACATTTCAACATTTATATTTCCATTTCATTTATAATACTGCCTGTGGTATAATTTGGACTTCAAATGCTTCAAACAGTTTCTCCACATAGCACATGAGCTTTATTCCTCCATGTCAATTACTTGCCATGTAGGGAAAAAAAGATGAAAAAAAGTAGTGTTGACTATGGTAAGCAAATAAATATGAAAGTAAATAGAGTGAAGAGCAGGGGTTAGGGGATATTTATATATTTTCTTGCTCCTTGTCTCCTCAGGCGGTGACGATGTGTCGGAGCACAGAATCTATGTTGTTTTGAAATGCTTTTTCTTCGTTTTTTTTTTCGCCCTGTTTTCTGCTACAAAGGCAGCGAGAGCTGCGGCGTTAGACCAGAGCCGAGGCTGGAGTCTTTAAATCCTGACGCGCTTCAAAGCACGGAGAGAGCAATTCATCTTCTTATCTGAGACTCAAAACAGGCTTTCTATGTGGAAAAGAGAGAGAGAGGGGGGAGTGGGGGGAGGGGAGGGTAAAAAATGCTGTCGAGTAATTTTCCGTTTAAACGTTCCACTCCACAACAATTTGCATAAGCAGCCCTGCGTCTGTGATAAGAAGATTGGTAATTTTCAAAGGCTCTGTGGGGATTGAGAATTAAAAGCCTTTCTCCGCTATCTCCCCTCTTGCAGCTGGCCACCACAGATTCCCCGGCTTCTCTCACGCATTTCCTCCTAAACTACGCCTTATAAACTTTCTCTGCCATCCTCTCCTTCTCTCCGCTCGGTCTGACAGTGCCGAGTATCTCCCTCTCCTTTCCATATTCCCTCCCTCCCTCGCTCTCTTACTGTTTCCCTTTTCCTTTTTCTGTTTCTTTCTCTCTCTGATCCCAGTGCTGCCATTATTTATTTATTTTTTTTATTGGGGAGGGGGGGACAGGAAAATAAATAAGGTAGAGACGGAACAAAAAAGGGCTTAGTATAACAAAAGAAATGTTGCAGTATTTTTAAACTGGAATTTTCCAGATTGCAGGGCAGGCTGAGAGGTGGGACAGGGAGACTTGCAGAGAGGGAGGAGAAGAGAGGAGGGATGCGCTTATCACCAGTGACTTAATCTGCCAGAGAATGTGTCCTCACTGCCAGCACTTCAGGGCCTATGGGTGCTGCATCCCCTCGGGAGAGGATAGGATCTCCCTCACACTCTTTTATTCACTCATTATGTCTAATACGAGGACAGAAGTTCAGGTCCAAGCCAGGATCCAAGCAGTATGAGTTGTTAAAGGCCCAATACTCAGGCTGATATTTCTGGACTCAAGGCCAACAAGATGGCTAAATTTTTACAGAAAAACCTTGGCTCGTTCAGCTTTAAATCTCTCTCCATCTCTTTATCTTGCATATGATCTCCCTCTCTGGATCCCTACCCAATCAGGTACTGTCATTGTTGGAGAAATCCCTCTTGCCGGTACAAAGGTCTGCAGTGTTAGTCAAGGACAAGAAGTGAGGTGTTTGAATGAAGAGACGATGGAGAGGAGGAGAAAGGCTTGCTCTCCTTTCCATCTCAATATACCTGAGGACGTACAAAGACAGAGATTTGAAAACACAAGGAGTCCGAAAAATCTAATAATCATAAACCATGTTGTTGTTTTTTTTTTTAAAACACCTTTTCCTCAGTGGAAAAATGCAGAATGACTGTACTATAACCCCTAAAGCTGATAGGACTGTCATACAAACCAGTTATCCATCTTATCTCATCTCCATCCCTCTTACATGGAAGACAAACTCCCAGTGTTTTTCTGGAAAGAAAGCTATTTACCTTGTGTGACATGAGAAATGTCTTCATAATACAACAATAATGCAAAGCAATGATTATGGACATAATATTATTCTCCCTTTATCGCATCTGGTCGGGAAAATTGGAAGTCCATAAATAAATAATGTTTACAGCAGAACTGCCTTGCTTGTAATCGGCTTATATGCAATTTACATAAAATTCAGAGTCCCATGCAGTCACCCTGATTATGATATTTAAGAGGAGCAGCAAATAAACACAGACTTCACGGCCAATCCTGACACCCTGGGAGGAAGTCCTGTGACAGCCTTTGTCAACACTGTAGCTAAAACCAAAGAGCAGCCTCACTAACTTTACAGTCCCTGGAGAACACTATCAAAACTAGGCTGGACCGATATGTTGGTTTACCGATACATGATGTGGTAGTGGTCTTTTATTAACCCTATAAAGCCATTTGTATCATATATGATACACGTTATCAATTCCGTTTTCCTTTTTCAGTTTAATCAATACTTGACCAAAATACTGTTGTATATCTTTGGACACTTCCTCTGTTCACCCTGGAGCACACCATTGGCACTTCAAGTACATATCATATATCATACAACAGAAAGATTGTATAATAACATATTTTTTGAATTTATTTATTTATTAATTTTTTTTTTAGATTTTGTTATAGGACTAAATAAAGGGTTCAATTTCAAAAAATTGGAATTTTCTGCCAATTCTTTCATAGTTCAGGCTTAAACATCAGATAATAGCCGGTGGAATTGCTTACATCTGGCCACAGCTCCATAAAAACTGTCGATTAAACCCTAAATGCATTTTTTCACATCTTAAAAATATTATAATGTAAATTGAAAATACAGACTTCTACAGATTTCAGATTTCTCTAAATCAGTGAGCTGTCCCTTTAAAAAGCTGCAAAGAATACTATTTTTCATAGTCAGTCTTTCAGTGGAGAGGTTAAGTGCTCCATCACAGTGTAAATAATGTTTCCATCCTGACAAGAATAAAATGAGCGGAAGGGATGATTTCCTTGACTTTTTTTGGCATCAAGATTTTGACAGACACAAAATATTGGCTACCTCGGCAGTTTCAGTCTAAAAATAGGCTAGTGACATCAGCCTTTAAAAGCCCATATCCATAATGAAAGCCAATTCATAACAAAATCATAGGATGTGTAGAAAGCCACACGTGCAAGTATGTTGGCCTCTGACTGGCAGCAGCAGTAGATCTCATGGCCTACAGATCAGTCACTCATGCACCTTCTAAGAAACTACAATGAAGACAGCTGCTTTTACTCTCCATGCACAAAAGTATCCCGTTTGTGACTACTGAGGGTTAACCTTGTGCCAGAAAGGTAAGCTAACCCTAGTGAGCAGACTGTGACGTGTGTAGTCACAGCAGATTCAATAGGGGAAACCTCGTTTTATAGTGCCTTTCACATGCTATCTCTGTAGGTGTGTGTGGGAGTCAAATACACAGAAGCAGCAGAGGCAGTGTGGCGGAACTGGGGTTTGTACTGTTGGCTCCACTGACTTCACAGGGAGCCACTCTGCTGTGGCTCTGTGGCTTTCAACCAGGTTTCCCACTGCACACATTGGCTTCAAAATGTGGTGGAGGCAGAGCCACAGTTTGAGTTATGAATTCATAAGTTGGTTTTGGGTGGGGATGTGGGGGGGTAGTAGTTTCACATCAGGAGTAAATCCTGCACATATCTCATAAATTCTGACATACACAGACAAGTACTTTACGGCAAGGAAATACGCTTTCAGTGCACACCCACACTATAGATAAAATATCACAGATTCTCACTTTAAATCACCATTAAAGGCCTATAGCAGTTAATTTGAATGCTTGGCCCATGTAATACAGTTTACCCACATTTTACATCGCAACAAACCAGTTTACAAATCATATGGGGTACAAAAGATTTCACAACAAAAAACCAAAAATTATCAAATTTGCATTCTCATTTGAAAACCCACCTTATAATACTCATCACGATTCATAAACCATGGAACTGATTTAAAGCAAATGTTTCCTGGGGAATTTTTTTCTGGCAGAAAGATAGTTTCACTCACCAAATTTCAAGTCATCAAAACACAACAGTGCTGTTGCTTTAAGGAAAACTAATGTGGGTGACTTTATTACAGTGATGCAACACATTCTGTAAAATTTTTGACTCTGGCCCATCTTCCCTTTTTGTATTTATTTTTTTCAAGGGGGCTACAAGGTTGTGGGACTGAAGCGGCTGAGACAAATTCTACTGATGTTGCAATTCCTAGTGCTTTCTGATTGTGATAGATAAAAGTCACATATTACTTAAAGTGCTGGGTTGTATAGTTACCTGGGCGTTATATGAGTCCACATGGTGGTCAAATGTCCTAATTAGCTGCTCCATGCTTCCCACAATACTGTATTTGCATCTCTCCATTCACTTCCATAGCAAACCAGCTCCCAAAATAACACTTTTAGCACATAAACAAAGATGAACAAAGTGGATTATACCAATATATAAAACAAGTTCTGGTGCCTATTTTTTCTTATTTTCCTGTTTGAATGGGAAAGCAGATCTGGCAGGTAGCATCTGCAGGAAACGTCCACATACCAGCCTTGCACCAGAAAGAAACGACCTGATATTACTTTCACAAATAATTGGAATTATGTGTGGAAAAACTTACCTGGACTTATTGTTTTTTATAGTCACATAATCTTTTTTTTATGCATTCATTTATGCACTAAAAGTGTTTTTTTTGAGCTGTATTTCTATGGAAGTAAATACAGTACTGTGCATTAACAACCTAGGGAAACACATAGCAACTTTGCTGTGATACATTTTTGCTGTGATACATATTCAATATCACCACCAATGGTGCAATAAACTTTGCTCAAACATCAACACACATCCGAGCAGATGTATCGTGGGAAACCCCAACTGGATTCATTTTCTATGGAGAGACAATCTGCTATGTTTCATTTGGAGTTAATTTGATCTGGTAGAATATAATAATGGTATAATAATATTAATACAAATTACTAATATTAAGAATAGTTGTTCATTAAGAATGTTTAGCAACCACTTCTAAAAAGGAATTTTTATTGCTTTCAAGAGTGTTCATATCTGCCCCAAGATGAGCTGATAAGCTGAAAAGTTGATCTTTACAGTCTCATAAAGACACACACACACACACACACAGGACGATAAGAGAATGGATGTATTCCTTAGAGAAACACTGACAGTCCGGGTGCAATTAATGCACAACAACCTAGATCCTTTGTTGTCATAGTATGCGCGCACACACACACACACACACACACGCACACGCACACGCACACTTGAACAAATGGAACAGATTTTATTTATTCAGTTTCCTGCCATAATGCAGGCTAGCTATCTTTATTTAGTCTATTTAGATGCTTTTGCGGTACTATTCATCTAACACTAAAGCCAGTAAAGCAGATTGAAGTGAATTGCTAGAGAGAGCGTGGTTATTCTCCAAAAACTCTCATTCAGTTTACTTTAATAAAAAAAAATAAAAAATAAATTAAAAAAAAAAGGTTGAGCAATTTGGCTTTGGTTTATTTGAAGTCAGGTTTTAGTTTTCTTTCAACTTTAAAATGCCTTGCTCATTGGGATAGAACCAGAGAAGTGTCACTGACATCAACCTGGATAAAACTTTAACATTATTATTTCCACTCCATATCCCTCAAAGCAGCATAAAGAGACCGGAGGGACACTGGAGCTACAAAATGAGCGATTGAAGAGGAAACCAGTTTGCCTACTATCTGTCAGAGTTAGTGAGGCCAGTCCAAGCGCAGATATCAGGCAGAGCTTTAAAACACTGTGATTAGGTTATTCTTTTTCATTATCTTATTTGCCAAAAGGCCAGTGATTTGTATGTGTCTGGATCCATGTGGATCCATGTGGATGGATCCAATGGATCCATTCATCATGCTACCCATTCATCTACAAAATGATCACTCTTCTTGTCTTTTTTCCTCCTCCCAGTCACTCTTTGTTCATACCACAATTGCTGAAGCCACCACTCTATATTATCTTCAATTTAGCCAGAGGGAAACTGTGTTATATTGATTTTTTTTTTTTTTTTTTGTGAGTTCACAGGGATGTTGTCAACTCACAAGATCAATTTTCTGCATTTAAGATGGATGGACTTTGACGTCTCAAGTATGACGTCTGGAACCCCTCACCCCCCACCCCAATCAAACAAATGACTTCTAAATTATTCATACATTTCTCTAAGTTTAAAATGGTTACAGCTGGCACTCTTGTTTGCTGAAGTGTTTGAACAACTATGTTTTATTAGTAATTACAGACCATCTTGCAGAGCAATCAACAATCAGAGTTCATCTTGGTCCACTGAACACGGATGAGGTGATAAAACATCAGCGCAACTCGAGAGGCTCGGAGTGAGGAGAGTAATCTGCCTCCGGATAATGGATTATAGATTCAATTTATATTCAGTGTGTAAAGTGAGGAGACATGGTGGGCCACTGGAAGAAAATGACATCCGCTCTTAATTGACCATTGCTGAAGATGTGCAGCGGTGCATGTAGACCAGCATCAAAGAGGTGTCCACATCTAAATCAATGCATGGACCTGCTTCAAACTGCTGGGCTTCTTTTCCCCCTTCATCGCTGCCTCTTCAGTTTCATCTTTACTTTAGCATGGTCATCATCGCATCATGAACTTCAGTATTACATTCATGTCATATTGAGTTTACCATAAATACAAGCTGCTGAAAATATGAGCATGTCAGCACCCTAGCGGTAATTAGAGGTGGGATATATGGACATTTTTGCAGACTCTGATATCTCCCACTTGACGAGTTCAAAGTAATAAAAATTAAAATGATCAGTAACATTAAAATTAAGACGACATTCACAAAAAAGCAGTAACTCCTGCATTTTATTTATGCTTTATTCTATTCTAGGATGAGAAACTGAAATACATAATTTTTCATTAAAATTGTTTTTACTGGCATCACTGGGTATAGAAACCATCATGACAGCTGTGAGAATCTAAAAACGTCCCTATGAAAAAGAGAGGCCTATTGGTTGATTTCTCCTGCATCAATTTTACAGGAGGTTAAAAAGCTACTTTTGGATGTAAGAGAGCAGCGATCCAATCAGAACGCAACCTCAGTTCTTAGTTCTCCTGCCATTTTTGATTGACCCTTCAACTGTATCTGATATCCAGCACTACACTACACAGACAGCAGTAACAGCTATGGTTTGCTTGTTTGAATGGCATGCAATTTTTGTGCGATTGTTGAATATATACGCACCATTTTACAGAGGATTATTTTATCCAGTGTTATATCAGAAGAGGCAAGTCTAGCAAAGAGCTTTAGCTAGCGATGGCATTGGTCATGGACTTTCTCATTACAACTCGACTACTACAAGCCTCCGGGGAGTTTTCAAGCTATGTTAGCTAAAAAAAAAAAAAAAGAAAAAAAAAGAAAAGAAATGTTAGCTATCAGTTATTTTGCAAACATCATTACACAGTATCCTACAAGGAGAACTAAAGCCCACCCAGTCCTGCTGGAATGGATTACTGGAGAAAATGCAGACCATAATACTCAAGATTATTAAATAAGAAAATATCCATTTTTAATGGGTTTACCATTCCTAAACTAACATTTTAACAGCAACAACTGACCTTGTGATCCCCATTTTAGATGTGCATGTTCCAGTAAGTTAAATATGTAAACACACACTGTAGCACATACAAAATTGTTTTTGTAATATGGCACAGACACTAACTTTTGCTAATCCAGGGAAACCAGGAAGGTTGGGATTTGACAGCACAATGATAGTAAAAGTTCTACTGTTGTGAGGCTTTCACACTTGAAATTATTGTATCATTTGATTGGAGAACTTCCCCCTTCCTTTGATTTGATTTCATGGGCTACAGCGATACAGTGATACAAGGACTAAATATTTCATGATAGTAAGACAACACATGTGTGGTGTCTTATAATAAATATAATCGTTCTATCATCAGTGACACCCTGGCTCATGGGAGTTTGTGCAATAGGAACATTTATTCTCTAAATTGTCCATTTTCTTCATGCAAAAATTTAATGTTCCTTTACTGGAAGTGTCTACAATCTGATCCAGAAAGTGCTAAAGTGCTTTCTGTAGCTTTAGCCAACAATATATATAAAACCACTTGGTTAGGGTTAGAGAAAGGTTCATCTGAGGTATAACACCACTTGGTTAAGGTCACAGAGATGTTAGGTTTAGGCATCTAATTGGAAACTGGACATGGTCTCAGTCTATGAAAATGAACACTTGTCTCGACTCAGACCTCCCAACACAGAGCTTGTGGGTCTTTACTACCCCACAGTATGTGAAACACATTACCTTTAAAGTTGTGCTGACTGTCGTGTAAAAAAATTGAAAAAAATGTGTGTCCATGGACATAAATCTATAGATTAAATTTTCATGACTATATCCTGAACTTCTGTGAGACTGGGCTGTCTCATTTTTTGGGACAGTCCCTTGGTTTGATGGTCTGTCCCTTGGTAGATGTCAGTGGACATGGAAAATGGACACTGGGATGTATAGTTTTTCAGTTACTTCAAAACTCAACACTGCAAAACTGGAAGACATGTCCTCAGTAAAAAACCTGAGAGAAAAGGCAGCGAACAAATGAAAACAAACAAACAAACAAAAAAACTGTACACAACTAAATATAGAAATAAATATATAAAAATATAATAAAAGCAAAATAAATTATGGAAAGTACCTGAAAATCAGCTACAGAAAAAAAAGATTCAGGACAACTATATTTATAATTGTTAAAATTCTATGTTTAAACATCTTATGTATAAATGCTTGTGAAAGGTGTCTGATTGCAGCCTCACAAGCATTTAAGAGAGTGTATGATTTCTGTCAGATCCTGGAATATGTCCACTGTGGTTAGTATTGTCAGCAAATCAAACATGTCCCCCAATTTGCTATAAGCCCCTGTAAATTTTCTATCATTACTGTATTCTCCCTTGAAGAGATAATGGCAGCTGATCAATCAGGGCACCACAGAGCTGAGATCGGAGCATTAATAAACCAATCATTAATTATGTCTATATGGGACCTGGTAGAATCTGTTCTTGTCCCTCAGGACGTTCCATCACTGAGTCTATCTGACTCTGCCTATCTCTCTGCCACTCTGTTTCTCCTCCCTCTCTCTCTCTGTCTCTTTCTCCCTCTCTTCATTTTTCTTCCATTCAGCTGCTGTGCTTCTTTTCTCCGAGTAGGACGGCTGTCTGGATTGGCGGAGAGCTAAATTGCTCAGTGTGAGCTTGGTCACGGCTCAGCTCTCCTTGAGATAATGAAATGACAATTAATGGGAAAGCTGTTGCCATTCGCTCATTTGTTCACTCACTTGCTCACTTGTAGAGCAGCAGCATGGGGGGGGAGCAGACAGAAATGACTGCAGTCACATCAGACTTTGGAAAGTGCCCAGCAAACGTTTTGACGCTGAATAGATGTTGATGCAACAGTGAAAACCTATGTCGATAGATCCAAAACGAAAGGTGGGACGACGTCTGTACCTGCTGCCTGCATCACTTGGTGAAACCAGGACCTGAGTCTCTTTCTGACAACAGATCAAATTATCGTAACACCAAGTGCTGATTTAGCCTGCCATTGAACTTGACTGCCTCCTGTCCGTCAAATGGTTGCTCGCGTGTGTATCACTCCTCAGCCAACGGATATCCATCAGCAAAAAAAATCTCAGGATAAAGATCTCGTGCATAGCTGTCTCAGAAACACAGTTGCAGGTAGTGAGCACCAATGTGACTCTCAAGCTATCCCATGTTATAGGAAGGTGTATTCTTTATTAACCCAGTGACACTTAAGTCAATACATTATTTACCGCAGCCAGGGGGCTACACAGCACAGAGCCACACTGAGCTCTGGCCTACTGAGATAATCCCTGACAGAAAGGCAGAAAAGACATATATTTACTTGCAGAGAAAGAGTGAAAGAAGACCCTTGGGCAGCTCATAAAATGTCTCTCTGGTATGTGCTATGAAGTGGAAATTCAAGCCACCCAAAAAAATCACACAGGAAAGAACAACTTGAACTTAATTTCTGTTTGCAGTCTGGTGCCCATTAATACATTTCCCTCTCTAAGTCAATAAACTTGTTGGATAAAATTGCAAATTTATAACCATTATCTCAGTAGAAGAAACACTTGCTCAGAAATGGGTATTATTATATGTGGCTTTGTTTTTTAGAAGACTCTAGGCAAGCATTTTATGTTTTCTTTTTCTCGAAACAATTAATTTAGCTGTAGGCAAAAGCTAGTAAAGTATGACATGAAATTACATCATCTCTGTTATTATCCAAGTGGGATTTGTGATAAGGCAGTGTAATCTAGTTAGTCTCTGTTTGCCTGACTGATCAAGCAGAGCTTGTTGTGAGTGCATTACAATGTGAAAGCTAAATAAAGCACACAAAATTAAAACAGAACATAGCGAATGCCAAATGTGGAACACACTGGCTCCATGTGCATGTAGACTCATGTTGTTTACTCTACCTGGTGATGGCTGGCCTTCGCAAGCTCCTGATTGGCTAATTCCACATTGGATGATGCGGTTTGGATGTAATCTTCAATACTGTCTGGTGAGACAAAATGCAGAAAAACAATGATTCAATTTCATTAGAATATACAATGCACTATAAGAGGAAATAAATCAAGATGTGCCAACCCCCTTAATGGAAAATTAATGGAAACAACACTTTCAATTCCCACTTTATTCTGAAGTTGATATCCAGAGCCACCTCCATGCAGTGCAATAAAATATTATATGTGAATTATACTGCTGAGAAATGCATCATGAGGTCTTTTTGCTGTTCTCTGTGTATGCTGAGCACTGATTTATAATCACAGCTGGATTGCTGATGACGTAATACAAAGTCAAACCACTGTGACGCCATATCGGCACACCCAAATTGCTACACTATAGCAAAGAGGCGATATAGTCACTAAATCTATAAGTTCTCAGTTTATCAGCCTCAGCTGAAGTGTTTCCTGAAATGATTCCCTAATGCCTGATAAACATAATCTGTTAGCTATGCGCATGAAGGAAATATAAAAATACAGGTTGGATTTTTAGCAGGGTTGTCAAAGTTAATGCATGGGATTCATTTGATGATCTTAACGTAAAATTCAAAAATTAACACATCTAATGCAATGTTCAACTTTTAGCCACTTTTGACACCTTGTGACATTGCACAGTGCATGCTGCCAGCACCAGAATGCTGTGTGTGGTACTAAATATCAATCAGAACGAGCATCTGTATGGGGGGCTACCAAGGCTGAGTGAGAGAGTGGCATCCAGGAGAATGAAACTTGCTGGCCACTGCCACAGACACCAAGAACTCCCAGCCAGCAAGCTGGTGCTCTGGGAGCCAACACACGGGCACCGATTAAGAGGATGTCCCACACCAACATACATACATTCTAAGGAGGGATGCAGGAGTGGAGAGTTATGCGGAACTAGCTGGACGTATGGAAGACCGAGAAAATTGGAGACTCCGTTGGCAAGCTCGTCTGAGGACGACCTAATGATGATGATGGCCAGGCTAATGAATAACAATATCAGACAACATGAATGACCAGGCGACCTGTGGCCTGCTGGATGGCAAGTTTTCCTTCAAGAGGCTTGCAGATGGATCTTTGAACAGACATCAAGTCATATGGACATACTGCAACGTTGAAATGTTGTTCAGCAAGTTTAAAATATCATCTAAATGACAAACATGTTTTTGCTGGTGCTTCCAATGATGCTGGTAAGCAGTGGTGCTCGTCCAACCACACTTGTGGAATGTATAAGGGGCAAATCTGTTTCCAAAACACACTATATAACAGTGAACAGGTAAGTAAGCAAGCAATTTAGTATATTTTCAATATATGATTAATTATGATTAATCCATGACTACCTTGTGATTAATGTAGTTGAAAAAAAAAAATAAAAACACTTCACAGGCCTAATTTTTAGTTTACCTTTATTATTAATAAACAGGTAACACCTGTCATCCCACTCAGTAAGCTAACTGGCTAAGCTAATGCTAACTTATGCCAGATGGCAAGATTGTTAACAAAAGTTTCAATCTGCATCTTTTATCAGATAATAATATAAATGTTAATAGATAGTGATCAGAGTTTTTGACAACCACTCTAAAATGTCTAAATCCGGCTGATCAGTAAGATGGGAAGCTATAATGTATAATACCGTTATTAGGTTTAAACAGCAAAACCACATAGCTGATCTATAAAGCCTACAATAATGTCATTTTTTTCTACCAAACGAAAATTGATCTCCCTCTGGATTTTCACTATCCAATTGTTTTCTCAGTTGCTGATCATTCGAGAAGTGGTGAAGCAATAACATTTTGTCAGATTCCCTATGTTTATAAAAGATGCAGCTTAGAACACAGCAGTCCAACTTAACGACAGCGCTGGAGCTTCCCACCCTTAGCATGACATCAGAGGAAAATGGCCACCGTGTGTACACTGTTTGTTGAGTAACTCTGAGCTTGAACGGAACATTTGGTTTCGATGCCTGTGCACACGGAGCTTTGACACATTACGTGATATCATTAACCACTAGTCCTGTGTGTTTCCAGGCTCTGCTCTCATAGTTAACACCACTAAAACAGCAGGGTTTCCTTTGAAAGCTGTCAATACACTGTGGTTAATGGGGTATGACAGAGTGTGTTAAATGAACTGAATGCTCCAAAATATTTGGTACCAGCACATAATTACCTGCATATATTTACAACTGGCCAATAACAGTGAGAGTGCTATTGATTTGTTCTCCTGTGTGGAGAGTGAAAACACTATACAACCTGTTCAGAGTGGGGTGGAAAGAGCTCCGGCGTAGCTGTGGCCTCTTAATAATTACTGCACCACTTGAGCTTGAAGTGAATTAACCACTGAACTTAACAATAAGAACAGAGCTGCACTACATCTTTAGCTGGACGTTTGCTGAGTTACACCGGCTGACTAAATGCACACATTCTTGGTGAAGAGTGAAAAAAACATCACAAGGAGAAAAATAATAATAAGATAACATAAAATAAAATGAAATGTTTATGGTGATTTCCATGCCAAAAAAAGAAGAAGGGAAAAAAAATACAAGTATTTTTATGTATTCCAGTGAAGGGCATATTACATAGAGGTTCAGGTATGATCCCCAAAACCACATGAATACCAAAAACTGCAGGATCATTTTTTTTTCAAGAAAAAACAGTGCATACAGCATGTTGACATTAGAGCAATATTAAAAGCAATATTTTTTTTTTATGTTTTAGTCATATTTTGAACTAAAGAAAAAAAACTGATGATCTGAAAAAAATAACTAAACTAAAAAGATTTTTAAAAAAACAAACAAACACCAATTTACCATAGCACTGAGGCTGTAATTAATCAGTATTTTTAAAATGTTTATAAATATCTGGACAAACCTAAACATGACTAAGGTCAAATATTACCAAAGCTAAACTGAAAGAAAATAAGCCTGAATAAAAACAAACAAATAAACAAACAAACAAACAAATAAAATAATGAATGAACACATGAATGAATGAAAAAATCATTGATGAAAATTTCCAAATAATTCTATTCAATGCTCGCTTAAAAAATAAATTAGTGTCAAACATTAAAGTGAATTAATTAATTGATAGTATTTTATAATGGCTGGAGGAAAATGACCCCATCCTAGTGAAAAATGGTTCACTCTGTGTATCGCTCTCTATGTGATGGCTCTCTGTGTTCTCACATGATTTGTTCCACACAACCATCTGAGGGGTGCTCATTGGAAACTGTTTAGAAAAGGGCAGGCACTTTTAAAAATTATTTGGCAGGTGACTGGATAAGCCACCTCTCCATCACTTTCTACTGGCTAACTTCAACCAATCACATCAGTGAATAGACTCCGACAATACTTATTACATAAAATCTGAAGATGTAATCATTTTATTAAATATTATTATTAGTTTTTTAGTTAGGAGTGTCAACCACTGTGTAAGACGGTTTAATGTGAATCAGGATTTGCATGAGACAAATGTTGATCAAGAAGTTTTAATGGTGTAAAAACCTCATATTTAGTATAACAATAAAAAGGGCAGGAGGAGTCAAAGTTTTGGCTCCATAATAGTAGGAGTTAATGAAAGAGTATAAAGGCAGGTGCAATACAAACTGTAAATCACTGTTAGTTGATCCACAGCTCAGCTCGGTTTACTGTACTCAGACGAAGATGATATAATAAACCTACTAACTTGCATCAGATTTTGATTTCATTTATTATTATTGGACAAAAAAAGTGTGGAAGAGGACCATCACCCATCTGGCCGAGTGGTGGGTTTTTCAGCCACACTAGCTAGGTGTGTTGCAATGACTGTTGCTGTAGTTGAAACGACTATAGCTCAGTGTACTGACTACTGCAGCAGTGTAGGGATCTCTCTCTCTCTCTCTCTCTCTCTCGCTCGCTCTTGTGCATAGGTTATCATTTTACGTACACATGAAGGCAGATGCTAGAAACAATGGCCTGCATTTCCTGAGTACAACATGACTAACAATGTAAAAGAAGCTTTGGAAGAAATGTCCCTAATGTAGCAAGTCAAGCAGTGAACATGTCATCCCCCACAAACAGTTCCAAGTTGTGATGAGGCACTACAGACAATCTTTCATTATGGTACAGTTGGACCAGGCCTGATCAAGGGTGGGCAATAATACATTTATATGCTTGTTAATCATTTGATAAGTGTTCCCCCGGAATCAGCCCAGCGCATCAGAAACCATATATCAGTCTGCAAAGGAGCATCTATCCACATCTGAGCAGAATGACAAATACACAGAGAGATATATAGGGAGGGATGAAGTGGAGTGGCAGACTGAAAAAACTAAGTCCACTAAAATGAAGCTTGTGGCAGCTGATGTTATTTTGCGTCCTGTTTGTTTGAGGTGCTTGAGTAAACCACAACTAACAAACAAGTTGGTATATTTGGTGATATGGCGAATATCCAAATAAATCAATGGGGAATGATGTCACTTGGCAGATTGCACTAGGCACACATGACAATCTTCTCTGCTAACTTGATGAATATGAATATATGAATATACTTGATGAATGTGTTTGCACCTGCATAAATATATTTGGTAAGGATTTTGTTGGATTTCTTATGCTAGCCATGTTGAAGGAGGTAAACTTGCCCACTTATCTACATGCCAAGCTTTGTTATTACTTGACAATGTTTCAGCGGTTTTTCAGTGAGATCTGAAAGTGGGAACATGCAAACACCATCCAGGATCAACAATCTGACCTTTAAATATAGAATTTTTATCATTATAAATACAGTTTCTTTGTTATTTATTTATTTATTTTTTGGAGGGGGGAGGGGGCGGGGGGTGTACATAACATGTATGTATGTGTATATATCTATCTATATCTATATCTATATAAA